>JZLH01S0495397.1:0-11511 GCA_001188425.1 Eucidaris tribuloides
TGTTTTCCCCCATTTCACAAACATTATGTGATGAAATGTCAAATTTGTAAGAAAATATTCCATGTAAACTTGCCAGTGTTATTTGTGTTTTATAAGTGCTGTCCCTCTACTGTGCAAAAGTGTAACAATGAATTAAATACTGTGTGGTTTATGATAATTTTAATAAGTGTGTTTCAGCATATCTATGGTCACTGTGTGCATGCATTTTTTGAAGATTTAAATTACATTCATCTGCCAAAACTTGAAAAACTCTGTCCATTTAGGTAAAAAAACAATTAATTAATTGATAGAACATGAATGCTAGACTCAGGTACTAAAATCTCAACAACAACAACAACAAACTGTCTTGTGTTATTCTGTCAGATGACCCAGAATTTTGGGAAGCGGCCGTACTTCTCGACGCGGCAGAGATGAACCTCGACAGCCCCGCCCCGGCCACGTCGGTCGTCCCCACCCTACAGGCCGTCAAGTCTGTCCCCATGGCCGCGCCTTGCCTCAGCCCCACCAGCCTGAGGCGTTCCTCGGCCGGCAACACCCGCAAGACAGCCACTCCGAAGAAGGTCCTGGGTGTCCAGGGGGGTCCCAACCAGCGGGTAGGACCTGGGGTGGGGCTCAATGGATCAAGGGGGAAGGAAAACTTGGCTGGTCGGGTCACGACAAGGTCAACCGTGAATCGACAGTTTGGAGGTGAATACAAGTTGAAAATAGTAATATTCTATAAAATTTGCGCAGTAAGTACACCAGATCTCCAAACTGTATTGTGTAAGATGATGACAGATCGGTAGTCTGAATAGTCAAAAAAGAAGGCCAGAAGTTCTTGAATGTACATGTTTGTTCTTGGCCTGACTACATAGAGTTTGCACAATTTGATTGTATTACTTGTACTGCACACCAAGGTGAACTAGGTAGGTAAATGAACTAAAACATGTGCAATGTGTTTTAGATGAAATGGTACATGCACAGTGCTTTTTTTTATTGTAAGTAGTATAAAGCGATTATGAAATTTTGTCTGAAATCTATGGTGATCCGCATATTTGTTGATCACCAATTACTGTAAAACACTATACTTTCGCGACAAGAAACTTTCGCGAATGGGAGCCGACGGCCATTTCGCGAGCATGAAACTTTCGCGAATCACTGACCATGAAAAAAAATATAGCGAAATTTGCTTGGAAGAAGCATTTGGGTATTTTATTAATTAATTACCACAACAATTTATGGAAAATATTTGTTTTAATGCCTCTGAAACCCGCTCTGAAACAAGTATAGAAGTGTGTTTCAGCCGTTGTAAGTGACCGTGCACTATATCTTGAGTCATCTGACTTGTATACATGTAGTATTGGGTCTTGTAGTGGCATTAAAAAAAAGTTGTGTATTCACAAGCTTTCGCGTGCATTTTACTTTCGCGAATCTCGACTCCTCGTGAAATTCGCGAAAGTTAAATGCTCGCGAAAATTTCTGGTTTTACAGCACATGAAAACACAGGCTCATAGTCGTAAAACCATTTTATATTTTGTGATTAATAATGGATTTTGGACTTATCATTTCTTGTCTCCTTCCAGATGGAGCAGCAGCTGTGAAACGACGGCGAACGGACACCATGTGAAAACGGGAAGTCTTGTAGCAATGAAAGGAATTTCATCCAGCTCTTCCAGGAATCTTCATTAATGTAGTTCAGAAATCCCACCTTATACTTCTTTCAAACTGAGGGCAACTTCCAGGAAAGTCTTTGAGACCTTTTGCTTTGCTTTGGAAGGACATGTAGGGTAATTACTCAGGGAAGTCTTGGTGAAAATTTAGAAAAAAAATATCCTTCACAATCACTGGGTTACTTTAATATTTTCCCCAGGAGTTCACTGGCTAAAGCTTGCTTTGGAAGGCTGTCTCCGAGACTTCCATGCACAGGTCATAAATCAGATTTGCATATTTATTTAAATTCACTCTTGGGTATTGTCATTGGTTGACATGGACAATGTATTATAATGCAAATATTTGAAGGCCTTTGTGGCACAATATTACTACCTCATGATTGGGGTGGGGTGGGGAGTGGGGAGTGGGGAACAGTCAAGCTCAACAAATCTCTGCCAAGAATTTGCATATGAGAAGTGAGCATCACTGTCTGTTACATCACAATGATTGCGTGAACAGGATTTGGTCTGAAAGGACAACATGAGAAACCGCCCCTCTTATTACTTCCTAGACCGCCCGAAACCGCCCGTCCGTAAAATGTGCTTTAGTATCCATTGTACACCCGTAGTTCCCTGAAACGCCCAAAACCGCCCGTCCGTAAACTGCACTCTAGTATACATTGTACGCCTGTCTTTTGTGCACTGTTGAGGGCAATATTGCTGTACCTTCCAGGGAGCCATAAGCCATTACCTACAGAGTCTTCAGTGACTAAAGGGTTAACAAACAATTTCTTCCCCATGAGAGTGCCTGGGACATCTCAGTGACTTTTGGGGTCAAGTCAGTCTGAAAGGGTATGAAACTAACACCTGAAATCAAGATTGAGAGATGCTTGCTCAGGTCTTGTAACTAGTGTTTATTCATCAGTGACAGGCACATGTGTCTGACCTGGTACTATATTGTCCTGTTTGAAGTTGTATACCATTGATTCAATTTCAAATTTGTATATACTGCAAACAAACACACAGTGAGTTGGCAATAATAAGCAGAAATTTTAGCCAGAAACATATGAAGTACATTATGCAAGTATGGAATGTTTGACATATAACACTAAATATACAAAATTTATGGGTGCATGGTACCATAGGTATACCTCATATAAAGGAGTTTTACTCATTGGAGATAGTTTTCATTAATTTGAAAGTACACCAACTAGAAGACTAAGTGTAAAAGAAAACATGTGTTTTAACTTGTTTAATATGACAGGCATGGTGAGTACTTATTTTCAGTGTGAGAAATCTCGGAAGTGTTTTTTCTGTTTCGCTTACACAGGTTATGCAAAAATGAGGTATACAGGTTGTCACTTATCTCACTACGTCTCAGAAGTTGTGCTCAATTGCATCGCTTAATAATTGATGCGCTTTACTGAAATTTTGTGTGCACTGTACTGATGTACCTGTACAAGTCCAAGGCTACCTGACCGGCAGAGTGAAGATAAAAGCCAACCTTTGTGATGAATGTATTAAAAACTTCGAAACAAATGCACAATGCCAGGTACAATATGTATGATTTTGCCACATAATCATGTAATCACAATGAGTTTGTGAACAAAATTGGACGCGAAATGTAGTACATGTATATTATGATTTTGTCACAAATGGTCATTATCACAATGACTTTCTGAACAAATTGAGTACCAAGCATAACACATAACTGATTATCACATGATCACAATGATACTGTGAAGAAAATCACAATGGGTTGTGACTCAGTGGACCAAATTGGCTATCAAATTCTGTGATTTTATTCAGAGAATCACTGTGGATGCAATTTTGTCACAAAATCACCGTAATGATATAATTTTGTGACTAAATATGTGTTGCACTTGAGGTCTAACAGCCAGAATACAAATGATGCAAGTTTATATCCAAGATGAATACAGACAAGATTATTTGAGTTTACCGAGTTATCACAACTTATTTGTGGTTATTTTGTATTCTAGCTGCATGTAAATGTTTTATTCTTGGGTTTATTTCCTTTGAAGACGAATTCTGCATATCAGTCCAAACTTCAGCCACCCAGTTGTTTGCTCTTATTTTGTATTCACTACCCAGAATTACAACGTTTCAAAGAACTTATCCATGAGTATCAACTGGTCTTTTACTGAGTATCACTAGATTTGAATTAATCTATTTAAACAAGTTAAATTGATGATTTTATTGATGTGGTCATCAAAAATATATTTGTAAATGTCTTCAAGTTTAATGTATGTAATATCATGCCAAGAATTACTACTACCCAGTACTTCATCAATCAAACTCAACTATGAGGTAGCCGGGTAGGAAATCTTAAATTTTGCAGTTCAGCTCCAATTAAGGCTGATTTTTGAGAAGAGACTATTATAGTTGTATGGTGGATTAACAAAGAAAAAGTAATGAGTAATTTTGACTTATTCAGTATTGAATCATCATCTTGTAATATTGTCAGCAACATTTTATTTTTATTTATTTTTTCACCAGCAGGTGAAACATTTCCTGACATTATTGCCTATATTTGGTGTATATTGTCCATACCCATTTGTATTTATATGTCCACCATAATCCACAGGGTTGTAAAATAATTACATTCCTCCTGGACATATTGTTCCATGAGGCTGCTATATCTGATTTCAGTCTTAAATTTGTAAATGTGACTAGCCACTGCTTTTATCAATGTGAACTGCCTAGCTTGATAACCACAAACTATAAAATCCTGTAATGGTGGAAATTTTGTGGTACATTTTTTTTCAGGAATTTAATGCAAAATACAAATAATAAAACACAAATTTATTTGCTCACAAATAATCAGCATGTGAAACATGCACATGCTTGCTCATAGCAATAGCTGGCATTGCCTCTTCTGTTTTATTTTTAAATGGAGTTTGCATGCTGTTGACCTGTTACAGACCTTTGGGACCGGAAAATGTTGTTTGTTATAAGATTTTGTTATATCAGTGTTCCTAACAACAAGAATCCACTGCATTGCATTGTCAAGTCTCCTTCTTGATATTACAAATTAATATTTGTTGTCTCACAGTGCAAACAATCAATTGCAATCAAGTAAAAATTGTTTTTAAAAATCCTATTACTAGCCACATCCTATTTTGACTGCCTTTGTTTGCTTTTTCAATTAAGTCCAACAATGAAGACTGTATTCACCTTTGTTTTTAGGAAAAGATACTTGAGTAAGTAGTTTTCATTTGCTACATAGCACAAGTTCATTGTGCTCATAACTGGGTACGATTGAGCTCAGACATGTAAAGTGAAATTTGACACAAATACTATTATTCCATATTGCAACAAACTTTGTATAATTTTAGTTCACAAATAGTGCTCTGACCTCCGTCCATTTGTAACAGAACAAGCCACATACTGTACATATTGTATGGCAGGAAACACCAATTTTGTAAGTGCAAAATGCAGATTAGATGATCTTGGATGTAAGCAGAGGGCTAAAAATAATGACTACCTCTGGTTGATGTAAATTAGCCTTGAAATTGGAGTGCATGCATTGAGTTTGATTATATTAATCTTGAAGTAAAATATTAAATGGATATGAACATGCATGAACCCACAAGTATATATTTGTTTCTGATATTAGTTTGTGGAACAACCATCTGATTTTGCAGAATTCTGCATACCAATCAGCCAACATCTTGACAATGGACCAGATCATTTAGACTAGAATGTGTCATTCCTTCGCTTCACATGCTTGTTCCACAGACCAATTACATATTGTTGCTTCACAATGTTAAATTAAAGTCCTGATCTCACTGGAGGAAATGTCAATGCGGCTCCCATGACTGACAAACAATAGCAAACAATTCATTGATTCCAGAATTAATTTGATGGAGAAGTCGCCCCGAAGTCTTTGCAAAGTCATGCCGATGTCTCCTTGAGACTAGCAGAGTCTCCAGGGAGTCACAGGAAAATCAAGCATGTTTGATTTTCCCCCAAGACTCTGAGGAGACTCAAGGATACATCGCTGGGACAACTTCATTGCGACTTCTCCATCAAATTAAGTCAGGAATCAATGAATTGTTTGCTATTGTTTGGACCAACTGATTAGTCGTGGGAGTAGCAGTGATGTCTCCTCCAGTGAGGGACTTTACTCCCTGGAGTGATATTCAAGATTGAATGTATTGTTCCTACATAAACAGGAAATGGTGATTACTCACTCATGTTAGAAAGTTTGACGATTATCAATAATTGCTCAAAATCAATATATGTCGCTGGGATATGCAGCATGCATTTTCCCCAAAATGAAATATTTGAATGGCACCCCTGAATTTATTCAGAATTATTTCTTCAAAGTCTTTTAATTTTAAGATTATTGAATTTGTTTTGGATACTGTATACAATAATGCTCGGATACATCCTTTTATTTAACAATAAATTATTAACAATTTCCCTTCCTCCTACTTCTAATTGCAATCTTGATATACGTGTAAAAATATTCAGTTTGTAAAACATGGGTCTCATTTTATCGTCTTCAAACAGCTTTATTGCTTCAGAACATGATCTTGAAATAAAGTTAACAAGTCGATTTGCCATAGCCAATATATGTTCCCTCTTTTACCATCATCTACCACAACCTAATTGCCCAAGGTGCAGGTGTTTATGTTGGGTGCTGTCATTCAAATATTTAGTATGGGGAAAGGGAAATGTACAATCCAAAGACATGTATGGCTTTCTATGTTTCACCACAAACATCTTTGAAAATGAAAGCTTTTTAACCACTTTTAGTGTGGTTCATATTTGTAAATAACACTGTAGATGTTGTAATCATATTTTGATACTAAAAGTTTTTCAGAAATTCCAGACTATTTATGTGTAATTTCTCTTGATGTGTGTGTGTGTGTGTGTGTGTGTGTTTCTGAAAAACAAAGTGTGTGAAAGGGAGAATGTGTCCGTTCTTTCAAATGTAATGTGTCTGAATTTCATCATGACATAAACTCATTTTAATGCAGGTAAATTATATTCCCAAGAAGTTAGAACCACGCATTCTTCACAGCTAACAAAGCACACAACTTTTATGTTTGAAAGTTTATGACCAACATATACCCCAAATATAAAAATCAATAAATATACAATAAACACAAGAACTTTTTCACACGATGAACAGCTATATTCTTCAGTCTGCAAAAATGCAATATATAAGTTATTTACAATTCAGAAATATACAATTTACACACAATATATACCATACTAATATTGCATTTAAAAGCAATTTACACACGAGCATAATCTGTACAACACTTGAGGACGGACAGCTTTTTAACACATTTTAACATGAAACAAAAATTACTCCAAATTATGTGAAAATGGTCTTGCATTCTTCTACATTTGTATATGTTACAAAATGTAATCTAAAGTACTGAAAAGAAATGTGACAAAATTTTAGAATAATCTGTACACTATACTCATTAAAATGAACTCCATGGGACTAATTTGTTACATCAAAATGTTATAAGTTTCAAAAACAATATATACATGGAAAATTTCAATTTTGGGAACAGAAAAATTTGTTGAACACAATTTGGTTACATCAATGTTCTTTATAACAGGAGTTCACTGTATTTGTTCAGTAAATGGCCTTGTGGTCATGAACTGTAAACCAAAATTTAGACATTCCAAACATTCTGTATGTCAAATGTGACATTATTACAACAAAATGAGCATAATTTCTCCAACATGTAGTTTTTTAGGATGTTTTGTTTTCACATTGTTCAGGAGTTTCACCCCCCCCCCCCAGTAAAGATGGTACAAAAATGCATATCTCTTGATAGCGCATACATGTAAAGATGTTTCATTCAGTGATTGCTCAAAAGGGCATCCTGTGATGAAAAAATAGACATACTAATTGACTTAAAATTTCAATTTACTAGTATGTTAAGAACTTCTAAAGCACTCGAGTAGTTTTCATTATACATATTTTCATTTTTCAGACTCCAACTCTCCCACTCTCCCACATGCGAGTGACGTTCTGACACTCAAGCTGTATAACCAGTGAAGATGCCCCCCTTTTTTTATTAATTTGTTGGATAAAATAGTTCCCAAACAGCTCAGATTGTCCAGAGAGCCACTAGAACCCGTCAGCTGAACCCCGGCCATAAGGGACTTCACTCTTTTTGTGCTTGTCATGTTCGGTTCAAGCAAATGTTATTTTTTAAAGATTGTGTCAGGGATGTGCAAGTCCATTACTTCCCTTCATTATCAATACCAAACGGTAGTTTAGTACTTACAAATGGTGTGCTGAAAGTTTGAGATCCATACGTCATGAATTTGTTGTTTTATGAGAAAAACTAATAACGACATGTTACCAGAATGTTGTTCTGTGAGTTTCAATTTTGCTCAAACTGCGAATCGCGGTTATTGTGTAACGTCGGAAGACCAGCGCAGCGCACTGATTGGTCAAACGGCTAACCTCCGCACGACATTTAGCTAACGGCTGATCGGACAATTTTGGAACGGCACGTGCACATTTGACGTCGCAGATTTTTTGAAAATGCTTCCCAGTAATTTGAAAAAGTATGAAGTTTAACCGTCCAGATTTTCACCCAAACTCAATATTTTACCCCAAGTCTCTATGAGAGGTGTTTATTTATATCAATCTTCACATTGGATATGATTTCAGCTGATTTCATTCATTTAGATGTTTTTTGACGTGCAAATCAATGACACAATCTTTAAGTCTCCCATTTGCAAGGTGGTCCTGGTGGGAAAATCTTCAATTTAGGAGATGCTAAAGGTAGGAGTCTCTGCACCTAAGCCCTCTAAAGTAATTGTACACTGTGCCTGACAAGGGCTTATGCATACAAACTATCTGGCTAGCTTGCTGGCCTACTTAACTGCTGAGATGTGTTGCTATCTACTGGTGACCACTGTCTAGTTTGGGCAAAATGTAAATTAAAGCATTCTTTAACTCTGAACATGCCAGAGGGTTTAAACCTCTACAGACCTTATGTGTATAATATGGTACAGATATGCAACTTCGGCACATTAAGAGTTAAAGAGGACAGAGCTAAGGTAATCATTACACACCTACTTGCAACACACTTCCTGTTCTTGTTCAAACATTATTCATTAGGTGTGGATACTAACACAGGTGGAAATTCTTGTAATTTGAACATGGATATCTAACCAGACAATTACAAATAATTGTATAAAATCTAATGCAGGTTTTGTCCAAATTAATGTAGTTCATCAACATGTTCAATTTTTTTCTGTTAGCATTATCATTTGTACACACACAAGCTATGGTCATGCTTGAAAAACTTGCCACAACTACATCGCTAGCTATGATGGTTCTCAGATCATATGTTCGTTGAAAATATACATGATGCTTATGACATTGATGTTATGGTATTCCGGTTCTGGTTATCATTGATGTTGCATTCCTGCTTAGTCAGTTTGATGTCATGATCATGATGTTCCAGTCTTGATGATTTTGAATAAGGCACTAACATTGTTTTCTTTGATGGCTTGACGACATGCTGAGACCACTTGTGTTTTGAACCTCCCCACTGTAAAAAAATATACATGTAGAGTAACAACAAAATCAATTAATGCTACAAAACAAATATGAAGTCAGAGAAAAGAAAAAAATATGTTGTTAGTTGCATGGTCTTAACACATAAAATCTCAATCTAAAGTTTGAAATGATATGTAATGTATCCACTATAGGCAAAGTAAACCTTCTAAAACATCACTCAGAATATTTGGAACCACACTAAGGCTAATATCAAGAGACGGGAGAAAACTAATTACAGAGAGTTTTCAATCAATCAGACTGGACAAATGATTAATCTTTAAAAATATACCCACAAACCAAAAATTTTGTTTACAATTCCAACATGCTTTCTTCTTAAATTCATGTGAAAACTTGTAATTTAATTGTTCAAACACAGAATTTTTTTTAAACAGAACCTGTTGTTTTGAGCAGCTGTTCTGAGACACACAAATTATGAAGTTTCACCAAAAATAGTCATACTGATGAATGGTTGAACTGAAATAATTTTGATATTTTTTTTCTTGCTCACCTCTGAGTTGGCCAGCCTTCTGTATGGTTTGGTTGACTAATTTCAGGCAGTTAAGGAGCTCCTGGTGGTTGGAGCATCGGATCTTGTAGCCATTGATAAGGTCCCGATTCAGGTCAAACAGCTCCATGTAGCCCCGACGCATATTTCGCCTACACAAGAAAATAAAAGTATTGTTACTGGTTTTGCCTTTTACTGAAAATATATTCCATT
The DNA here is from genome assembly GCA_001188425.1 of Eucidaris tribuloides. Taxonomy (NCBI): domain Eukaryota; kingdom Metazoa; phylum Echinodermata; class Echinoidea; order Cidaroida; family Cidaridae; genus Eucidaris; species Eucidaris tribuloides. Next base: position 9,917 of record JZLH01S0495397.1, read on the forward strand.
AGCTGTAATCTTTAATGTACGATAACTAGGTAACCCAGAAAACTTCAAATCATACATTATCTATTTATGGCCCAATGCTGCATGACTGAAATGGATCAGACTATAAAAAAATAAATAAATCCTACAAATTAAACTTCAACCTCAGTTATTTGGCCATCACTTTACTGGATCTCTCTATTACCTGAACAATGGATCTATTAGGTACTGTAATTGAGTCTTCTCTATCAGAAGTGTTACCATAAACACAGACACCTGCTTGCATGCTGGGTATCAGGGAAACAATACATAAAGTGTCACTTGTGTGCAGCCTGTTGCAATTTTGTATGGTCTGTAATTTGTAATACTGCGGCTTATAAAATGTGTTAATGTGTATACCCTCCCCCCCCCCAAAAAAAAAGTGCTAGAAAATACTGTGTTTAATCATTATTTCTCTTATCTGGCCATATTACTTATCTGGATGGCTGCTGGTCCAGACATGACGGGATAACAGAGGTCAAATAATATGGCAAAAACGCTACCACTGCCGCTGGTACCACTACAATCATCGGCATCAAGAGTGGGAAAGCCAATTGACTCATTACATAAAACCAACTGACTGCTTACATGTGTATATCTGCCATAAGTACTTACATGTCTGCCATGAGCCTGGCATCCTCTGCCCTCACCACCAGGCTACGGATCAAGTTGGAGTGATCTGCCATCTCAGCTGTCAGTTTCTGCCTCACAGCATGGAACTCATCAACCTAAACAAGTTTCATACACACAAGAGTAAAGTTTGTGTATCATATTAATTTTGCATATTTGCCAAATCTTTTCTACCTTCAATCTGCTTAATGATATAGGTGTTATGACTATCATACATACTAATAAGAATTTCACTAATTTGTACAAACAAAGAGAAATTAAAAGAAAGATAGAAAGAAAGATAAACATAAGTGTAGCAATTGAGCTTCATTTTTTTAACAATGAATAGCAATTATTATTTCTCCCTTTTTCTGTGTTACAAAAAAATCTATCTCTAAATTTTAGCACTGGCCAAGCCTTGATAACTCGATGTGTAGAGCACTGAGCAACTTTAAGAGTTTAGAATCAAATTCAAACAGCTATAGGGCAAATCCATGAATTACTGGACTAATCACAAATTATATAAATTGCTCTATCTCGAATCATATTACATTTAAATGGTTTGAATGGGTGTGAATCATGAAGAAACAATGGGGGACATCATTTCTACTCTAAATTGTATGTCTTCAACAGCACCCTCTAGGAGAAACAGAACCACACATGAAATACCACATGTGGGACTAGTGTGACTAAATCTCAGTTTTATGAATAATTATCAGATTTTCTGCAGTTTTTTCCAAGCCAACAGCCTCTTCTTATTTTTTTGAAAGTAATAAAGCCCCACATATGCATACTAAATCTGAAAAAGACATGAATAAATGCAAATTTATGTGGATGGACAAAATGTAACAATAAGTTATATATCAAATGACTTATCAAGACACCAGAAATGGGATGAATACCACAGTTTGTTTCAGTTGGAAACAGGTTGACGAAACTTTGAGGACAAAGACTTGTCATTTTTTTCCATG
>JZLH01S0495406.1:11946-24613 GCA_001188425.1 Eucidaris tribuloides
CTAATGAGAAACTAGAAACATAAATCGTTCCCGAGATTATTCATGTATTACTGAATGATCATCTAAAAGCTGATTATTAAAGTACATTATTAATCAAAATATCGAGAAAACAAACATATCTGGACCCTTTCCCTCCCAGACTTTTATATCAGTCTATGGCAAATTGTCTCCAACAGCTGTGACAATAATTCGCCATCCCTGATATAGCTGATATATAACTGGAGCGCCAGAGATAAAAAAGTGACCCGACATTTTCTCCGGCGACAGTTGCTCCGGTGACAATATCTCAGAAGACAAAGGGTTGGGTTTAGGGTGGTCATTGGGCTTCATTTCAGAATAGGGTAAAGGTTAGGGTTGAGATCAGGGTTAGTGCATGAAATAATCGTCAGTCGCCGGAGCAAATGTCGGACATTCGTATGAACTTATCGTCGGAGCAACTGTCATGGAATAAAAAAGAAATACGCACCCAATTTGTTCTGAGATCAGCGTCAAAATATAATGGATGAATGTAGACATCTCCGTGAGTGAAATAACCATCAGTTCCTCCAGCCGCAAATAATATATGTTTACCGTCCTGATGAAAATTATAGATAAAAAATGAAACATAAAACAAACAAACAAATTAAGTCAAAAAAATGAAACACGGAATATTCTATATTTGTGGGAATGTTGTAATCAAGTCTAAGGACACAGCGAAAAACCACTTTCAACACAATTTGCGTTCGTAATTCAAAAAAAGGGAAAGAGACAAAATCTATTCTAGAAGTGCGTTTTGTCAGGTGATTGTTTTGGGGGATTTATTTAATTTTGATCCACCGAGTTTATATCAAAATTGTATTCATCACAATCAATTGTGCGTTAAAGTCAAAGGTGAGCGACTTGTTATGTATTGTACAATTGCATGTTTGCTATTTAAAACATGCATGTTCTAATTTTATTAATGTATTCATTTTAAAACACATTATGCAGCCACATGAATTGGTAAAGATGGCCCTCGGTCAGAGTTATCTAGTTAATCTTTTTCTTTCCAGGGCAAACATGTGGCTCTTTTCAACAATTTCAATATTCTCCATGCTTTGTATAATTTGATGATGCTTATATTGTTGTATATTATTGATGTACTTTCGATTTGCCGAATAATAATAATAATAATAATAATATCGTTTGACGATGCTTATTTTGGCTGCGCAGTGGAGTCTTTAAACGCGAAGGTAAGTTCTTGTACAAATAATCATCGGTAAGAGATTTTTCATGAATTTTTGATTAAAGATAGTGGATAAATATAGAAAGCCTTAGTTGTGTGTGTGTGTGTGTGTGTGTGTGTGTGTGTGTGTGTGTGTGTGTGTGTGTGTGTGTGTGTGTGTGTGTGTGTGTGTGTGTGTTTGTGTGTGTTTGTAAATGCCGCCAATCGGGGACTTAAGTATGACACTCCACATTCAGAATGGGGACCACATGGAAAACAGGGACAGTCCGCGTTTCTAGACCTACTGTAGTGCAAACAATTGCAGATTTGAAAAGCAATCGTATGAGGTGTGTGTGTGAAAGAATACCTTTTTCTGATCAGGGATTGATAAGAGAATAATCACATAATACAGTATAATTATTATACATGGTAAACATTTATACCTGTCGCATTTGCCGGATAGTTGGCCAAACTCCGCCATACCTATTCTGCAGATCATCAGGGGTCAGGACTCGTTCGCCAAAAGCCGCTTGAATTGGTCCGTTCATTTCTTCATCATGACCTTGGTCATTTTTTTCCTCAACGAAGTAAAAATAAAGTCCATTATGACAATATACAAATATATACCAACTTTCGTTAGTCTACGCTCATACTTCTTACGTGAAACAATTAGGGTTAATGCAGTCAAGAAACAGTGTCACTAACTGTCTGTTAATATACATATAAGCCATGGAGAAGGGGGTAGTTCAAGTTGTATCCAGCAGTTTGACAAAGAGTTGCTTCAAACCTGGTATCCATGACTCTCAAATATCTTGGAATTTTAAAAAAAGCAACAAACATGGATGAAAATAAGAATGGATTTTTATGTTTCAGTCGTACTGTATTGTTTATAAAAAATGATATTACCAAAAACTTTTACAGAGTAATTTAAATGCGGTGTGATATCAAAATAACATAAAATTATCAACCGTAGATATTAAAAGAGTCATTTGCAGTGTTAACGAACGTGTATGTTTTATGTTATAATTTATTCAATATTCCCTTATAACTGTATTTCATGAAATATGATTTGCGAAAAAGAAATCATGAAATGCCATATTCAAGTTTGTGAAATATATATTTTTAATTGCAAGAAACTTCTAATATCGTATAATTATCTGATTTTTTATTGAATGCGTGCTAATAAATGGGCATACCCTGAAAGATATTAAATGAATCAGGGAGCACTTGATATTATAGGGCAATGTTGCCATTAAGAGCACTTGAAAATGCCTCAAGCAAATGAGTTGAAACATACACCAATGAATACATTCAGTACATCTAGGCTGGAAGGATTAACAAGCATGAATATTCCACTACTAATTGATTTGAAATACGACCCTGAAAGAAATTAAACCGATACAAAGCTGTGCCACAAATTTGCCTGTCAAAGCGAAATCTAAGGGTGGTTGTTTAACCCTATCTGGCCCGGGGGGGGGGCTAAAATAGCCCCTACCCCCTCGACAAAGTTCGCGACCATTCCGCCGCGCGAGATTTTTTGACCGCAACGCTCGCTGACTTTTTTACTTTCAAGTCTTGCGCATCTTTTGAGACCAAATTCGCAATGTCCAGGTACGCTGTTCTGAAGTTACGCAACTTTTCGCACTTGCAGGTCACACCAAAAATCGCTCAAAAACATGAAATCGTGTGTTATTTCAATGCAAATTGTGTTTTCAGCCCAAATTCATAAATGCATGATTATTTTTACTTTTACTGATTGAAATTAACTAATTTTATGCTGTTTATGATCGCAAAAGTGTCCCCGAGAAATTTCATCGAAAAAAACAATAAAAAACAAAAGGTCGGAAAAACAAAGAAATACATAAGAAATTCATGAAACAATACAATACATAAGAAATTAATTCTGATGCAGCAATTTTTTGGGATAGATAATGAAATGTCAAAAGATACTATCGACCAAAAATTAGCAGTTCTGTGAGCGCTTTAAACGTGCGTTATGGCCAAAAATATGATTGTATACATAAATTTGCATAACTATACAATTTTGGAGATTACATCCGGCTCTATGCACGTGCAAATGTTCGCGGCGATCGCGCGATCCGCGGACCGAGATCTGGAACGGGGGGGGCCAAATTAGACCCCCCCCCCCCCGGCTATGCAATTTTAAAAAAAGCCCGGGCTAATTAGGGTTAATAAGAGTAAACGTTTTATCACAAGATTTTCACAGCAGAACACTTGACTACCGTAGTGTGCTTAATTTTAAAGAACCTGTTAAACATTGCAAAAAGTTCATTTAAACAGTTGTCAAATTTTGATATCTAACCTACATGATAGGGTTTGAATGCACAAATAAACGCTCTAGAATTCAAAACTTTAGACAGTTATGCTGTTACTAGCAATATATGTAGAAATATATATCAAAACCTGAATCAATGTCCTGTGCAAAAAAATCGGTGACAAAGCAGTCAATGATGGGAAATTGGAATGGTCTTTCATTGATTTTAACTTTTTTTTAAAGCACTTAATGATCGTTTTGGACTGGATTTTTTTTTAAGGACTTCATTTTTAGACCTTAACGAAGGACACTTGTAGCATGGGGAATCATGTACAATGGCTCGGAATTTTTTAACTGGAAAAATTGTTAAATAATGCCTTTAAACTTAGTTTTATCCCAAATGAAGACTGCCTCATAATGCTATTTCCCCAAGTTAATCTTACGTTTAGATAGATGCGAAGGATCTCATCCTGGTTTTCAGGTTGGTCCAGCCATTCTCCCATTTGTTGGATGAGGTCAGAGTAAAGCATGTGATCGGCTTCACACACCCCAAGATAGTCATGAGTTCCGAGGTGACAAACTCGCATCTGAAATGAATAATATGGTTATTCATAATTTTATACGGACCGTCATACTAGGTTATCACTGTAGAAATACTAAACACTTTTATAATTACTTTTCTGTAACACGTTATAAACATTTGAACACGTTTATCTGAAAATTATAAATGCGTTTTGTTAGAAATTATCTGCTGACTCTGCGTCATCTATTTGACATCAAGAGTTCGTGTTTATTTCTGGAACACTTCATAAACATTTGGACACGTTTCATAAACACGTTTTAAGTGTTTAGGTGTTGAAAATAAAAAAAAAACGCGTCAACAAAATTTTTATGAACATCTTAACACTTAAGTATTTGGTGGATGACACAAGTAATCAAACTATAGTAAGAGGATGACACAAGTGATCAAACTATATCGTGACTAATTCCGATAGTAATACCCACCGCGTCATAGCACCACCAGTTGTCTATTTCGATACCTCGTGCCCCGAGGTTCAGCTGATCAATAATAGTAAACTCATGGTTGCCAACCGTGATACATTCGTCTGTTGGGTAGGGTGGTGGCCACACACACGTGTCGTTGGCTAAAATAAATTCAAATGTCGAATTAATATGGAATATACATATACTCACAAAGAAAAAATACAGAACAAAACAAGGAAAGATGGATTGATGGATAGATGAATGGATGGATGGATGGATGGAAGGAAAGAAAATTAGAAAAGTAAAAACACAATTATTGAAATACGTGGAGTGATAGGTCAGTTAATCCCTTATAAGCACATTTGATTACAGCCACTTTGGTTATGACTACATGGTTGTACATGTTTTTGTCAATTTGCGAGAATATACACTCTTGAAGGTACAGACCCACAAGTTCTAAAGATTTACTCCGAGAGGGAAAATGCGATGTCAAAAATGTATATGAGCGAAATGCTTTTCTACACATGCACCGTTTAACACAGTGCAAGAGTGTACTTTTCCAAGGGACAATAATGTAACATTTAGTTTGCATAAGATTACACTGCAAGAAAAGGGCGCATTGAGATCAATATTATTATTATTTTAGATGTTCATTTTCCACCATAATGAAACTATATATGAATCACTTTTTGAAGCATATCGATAATCATGCACCATTTAGGCCCCATATTGCAAATTACAAATCATAAAAGTTTCCGTAAGTTCACGTGATTCAGTGGCGTAGCCAGGATTTGATCTTGGGGGGGGGGCGGAATATGCGAGGGAGCGAAGCGACCGAGCCCGAGCGAGCGCGGAGCGAGCGAGGGGGGGGGAGGGTCCCCCCTCCCATGATGAGAGCTTTTGGAATTTTGATGCAATTAATCGTGCGATTTGGTGCGTGTTCTTGGCATGTTTTATCGATTTAAAACAGTCCTAGTGATTAAGATAAGGCAGTATATTCAGGGGCGGATTCAAGATTTTCAAGTACGAGGGGCACAAAAAATTGTGCTCAATATAGCCTACATAACAGGCACAATTGTGCAAAGGTCCCTTGCGGGCGGCATGACTGTACTGTGGAAGCTCTACGGTAAAATACTATCCTTTCTGCTTTATCATGATTATTTGACGCCATTTAGTGCAAAATTCACTTCTTTTTAGTCATATATTTTTTTCCATTCAATGCAGAACAATACAATCACTTATGACGTTTGTGGCAAGTTAAGTCCCCAAGTAGATTGTGCTGATTATGGCCCCGTGACGGAAAAATATAAAGTCTAATATGCGAGCGAGCGTAGCGAGCGAGCTAAAAAAAAATCGCATTTTTACAACCAAACCATAATTATAATTGTACATAAAAATTCGCCATGCAAACACAGAAAAAAAAACCACACACTTGGTTTTCCCCTCCGAGGAAAGGAAAAATTTGCAGTTTCACCTTTACAAATATACATATTTTGCTTCTTTAGTGACAAATTGATCTGAATAATTAATCTGAATTACTTAATCTGAACAATTCTTGAAACGTAATACTACAAAACACTACTAATCACACACAACATTCTTTTTTGAAAATTTTGTATTACAATTTTGCGCGCACAGCGTGCCGAAAATTTTCACAGTTTTTGTACCACGCTATTTCAAACATTTAAAGGCAAACAGTGCATCCCCCAAAATAACAACTTAACAAAAATTTTTATGTATTAGGCTTGTTTAAATACTGTTGCGCACTGCAAAAACATTTAACTTACACAACAATCCTTTTGTAGGCCTATCTCTGTTCTAAAAAGTGCTTAGAGACATGCAATGTTGTCTTAATGTTTCATCATCATTATTATTATTATTATTTATTATTATATTGGTATTCAATTTTGCGTCGCGATCTACAGTGTACATGAAAAATTGTTAACCTATAAGATGCAATTTTGCGCGCGGAGCGCGCCGAAAATTTTGACATGTTTCTTACCACGCTTATAAAATATATATAAATTCGGGCCTGATGTATATTGCTGTAGATATTCCAACAGTAAGATAAAAAAAGGAAATGAAGGTGGTAGCTTCACATCAGTTTTATTTTGGCCAAATCTTAGGGGGGCGACCGCCCCCATCGCCCCCCCCCCTTGGCTACGCCACTGACGTGATTGTATTCTTAATGTGTTTATCTCTTGCTCCTCAAAAGTACATTTACTGTAAAAGCTTATTGGTGCAAAGTCTACACTTATAAGGGTTGCATCTTTTCATCTAAATGGGTATAGAGAAAAATCTTATACCTTTCTACAAATATTCTTTTAGCACATTGCTTCATAAATATTAATGAAATTACAGCCCAGTTTAAAAATGTGAACTTACCTCCGTATCGGATTCCGTAAGCCCTCGCATTGAAACTATTGTGGGACTGAAATTAAAAGTATAATTCAAATTTGTATGTTAATATTTTAAGCGAAAATACTTTTATCATTTAAAAATGTTGGATAAACAATTCAAGACTCACATTTGAATCACACCCCCTTAAAAAAAGATACAACATTTTAGTCGTTCGATAATCTTACTTCAGATCTGTCTTTTGATATTACAATTAAAAAAAATGAACTTAATGATAATCATACTCACATCTAACATTTGAAACTGATCAAAGGTGTAGTCGATCTGTGGACAAAAAAGAAACATTGGAAATGGGTGTTTGGAAAACGAAGACTCCCATTGGGGATGATGATTCTGGATTAGATATTTGACCTGTAGATAATCACATATTGATGGCTCGGATTACGTCATATTCCGTTATTACTACATTGAACGTTTAGAATATTGAATAAACAAATAAAGAAAGAAAGAAATAAATAAATACATTAATTAATTAATCAATTAATTAATTGATTAATTGATACATAAATAAATACATAAATAAATAAATTAATTAATTAATTAATAAATAAATTAATAAATAGATAAATAAATAAATAAATTAATTAATTAATTAATAAATAAAGAAATAAATAAATTAATTAATTAATTAATCAATTAATGCATATCAAAGACAAAACTCCTCTGGAAACACTTGCCACAATATAATATCAACTTCTTACAGGCTAAGGTGGGTCCAAGTCATGCGTATGGGTACGGGTAGGGGTACGAGGCCGTGGGTACGGGTACGAGTACGGGCACTACAAGTCTGTCTCATTTACATCGTTGGCTCCTATTCGGGAAGCTGCTCTATCGGGACATAAGTTTACATGCACACAACACCACTTTTTATTGTATATATTCATATTTCCACATATACTGCACATCATCTCATTTTCCGGTCGGCAATTGATGTTCTCTGCGGGCAGCTATAGCCTAGGGCCTATGTACGTTCATGCATTGTTATTTATTCACATAAAGTATACAGTACACACACACACACACACACACACACACACACACACACACACACACACACACACACACACACACACACACACACACACAATACTTAATTACTCGGAACGTTAATCAGTCACTGGACCATTACTTTTATCACCTAAAGTAATCATAGTCAAATATTACCTGTAGCTCTCTTTGCGTCTTCAATGCCATCGACAACCAACTGTCCACCGGCACGGAGCCCTGAACACAGTGCCCATACTCGGTGCACTGAATAAAGGATAATTTAAATGTCATCCAAAGAATTCGGAATGAAAACTGAACACAACTTAATTGCAATATACGATGCCAGGATGAAAAACTGTAGCATCCATAAAATATAGAAAGAAGAATAAGAGGAGGAGGAGAAGGAGGAGAAGAAGAACAAAAAGTCGGAGAAGGAGAATGGGGAGAAGAAGAAGAAGGAAAGGAGGAGGAAGAGGAGGAGGAAGAAGAAGAAGAAGATGAGAAAGTATAATAATAATTAATTTCATGGTTTTACAATTTACGTAACCAAACTTTGATATAAATAAGCGGAAATACAGGTAGGCATATTAAACAGTTAAATGTAATAAATGAAGTGCAAATCTTACATCTTAGACAATATCATTTAAATTATTGTAGACTGTGTAAGGGTGAAACAAGAGAAAAGGAAAAGACATAGGGGAAGACATAGCACAAGTGATAATGGAGGGTATGCAGTGCATACGAAAATTGCTCAAATAACACGTAAATGAACACTTTACCATTACTTTTAGACTGTTCCATGCATTTTTTTTAAAGAAGAAAATACATTTGACTAACCCTTTTGAAGTCATTTCATCATTTTTTTGTTGTGAAATATTCCTTTTCTCTTACCAATTGTTGAAATTTCTCTAATGCACGTGTTGAATCAAACAAGTGTATTTTTATGACGAACCTATACAGACAATAATTATATGCTTAGAAAACCTTCCCTCCATTTATCGAACTTCGAGAAAAAAATTCTCATCAATTAAAATTGTTTAACTGAAGTACTGTATTTTGTCTGATAAAAATTCTCATCAATTAAAATTATTTAACTGAAGTACTGTATTTTGTCTGATAAAGTCAGTGTGCATTACGGTAACACCCTTTCTCCAATTGAATGTGGAAAAGCAATGTAAAGTTTATTACTGATACAGTTTGTGATAAGTGCAGATTAACCGAATTACTACTGGCGTACTAAGTGAGGCTTTAAAGATAAAATTTATAACTCTTGGTATTTAATTTAACAAGATATCTCTTGAGTCGGCATACAAGCATATCTCAAGGGGCCGGAACGAAATATATTTGGTAACGCAATAATTAAACATTTTCCCTCATTCACTATCATCATCATGCCCTTATTATGTGACGAAACTACCCTCACCAATGAGACATGTCATCGGTCAATTTACCTTACGTAAGCCTGGTATTCCACAACACTAAAGATAATGTCTTTAGATTTGCAACCTGTTACATTGAAAACACTGAAGAAGACATATCACACCCCTGTCGCCATCCAAGTATAAATATAATCCTGCGATCACCAACGTATTTCTGAATACGTTATCATAACTGATATGAGGAAAAAACACGTACGGTTAACAACAAAGCAATTGCAAGATTGTGTCTCGCCCACCCGTGACTAAATAACAGAAAGGTTACTTTCTCAAAGTACATCCCTGGCTACACCACGTTTGACCTAAAATGACCTTTGACTTTACCATTTGACCTCTGATAGCAAGATAACAAGAAGGTCCCCCAAGAGAGTCTTGCATGTAAACTTTAGTATTTGACCTCATCATGTGACCTTGGACAGCACTACAACATGATGGTACCCCAAGTGCATCTGTAACCCAAGTTTGGTTGCAATTGGACCAACTGTTGCCAAGTTATGTGTCAAAAGAGAGTCTTGCAGGTACTCGTTAACAATGTCACCTTAAATGACCTTTGACCTTATCATGTGACCTCCGACCGCTACGCAAAATGATGGTACCCCTAGTGCATCTACCACCCAAGTTTGGTCGCCATTGCACCAACGGTTGCCAAGTTAGGTGTCACAAGAGAGTCTTGTAGGTAAACTTTAACATTGACCTCACCATGTGACCTCCGACCGCACCACAGCAAGATGGTACCCCATAGTGCATCTACCACCCAAGTTTAGTCACCATTGGACCAACGGTTGCCAAGTTATGTGTCACAAGAGAGTCTTGCACGTAAACATTAACGTTGACCTCAAATGACCTTTGACCTCACCATGTGACCTCCGACCGCACCACAATATGATGGTACTCCTAGTGCATCTACCATCCATGTTTGGTAACCATTGGACCAATGGTTGCCAAGTTATATATCATGAGAGACTCTTGCACGTATACTTTAACATTTGTGACGGACGCCGGACGCCGGACGCCGGACGACGGACGGACGGACGGACGGACGCCATTTGGATCCCTTAGTCTCGCTTTCACCTCCGGTGGGCGAGACAAAAATGGCAAGGCGTGTTTACTTATTCATTTTTTGTTAATTGAAAACAACCAAATCCGGTCTTTTGTTGATTCATTTCAAAACTGTATTGTTACAATAATATTTGAGGAAGAAAATAAATAACATAACATTTGTCAACGCATTTTTACAGATAGACATCTTTAGCATTTTAAGATTAATAATAACTCGCTATTTTTGCTTGTTTTTCTCCATATTGCATCGACCCTTTAGCATGGCCCTGGGAAGCGGGGGTGCTGGGGTGCTGCAGAAATTTTTCAGGCCTGCAAAAAGTCCTCTATGTCATGATGTATAGCATTATACGTCGTCCAGGGGCGGTGCCCCCTATTTTTTTAAATTTGGCCGTGAAAAAATATTTTTCCACCACCGGTGGCAAAATCGTTCCCAGGGCCCTGCCCTTTAGTAAACTGAATAATCTAATCAATGTTTTTTGTGTAATTAAAAATGATTAATTCTATTCTAAAACATATCAAAATTGGCAGCAATGAGCTTAATTATTATTTTTTTAAATCTATCACTTTATCACATCCTCGTCGTTATCCAAGTATAAATATGTATCTGCCATCACCAGAGTACTTTTGAATACGTTATCGTTATCATTGATATGAAGGGAAAAAAAAACACGTCAGTCGACAAAAATGGCGAGGCGGCTAGACTTAGGTATAAAGGCAGTGTATCTCATTTGCACTCCCCGAAGAACAGAAAAAGATCTCTCATGCCCTCAGGCTATTGATGAAATTATGTCTTGAAATCTGGGGATCAGTAATTATCTAGAATTTGAAAAATACACAAAACAAGCAATGGCCGTTTAGGGTACGTTCCTATGCTGGGAGTTTTTGTCTCGCGAGACAACGATCAAATCAGAGTCTAACGCTTACTATAATTCCACTAACACTGGGTTTCTAGCTCCTATACTTTGCTAAAGATTCTCAGACGGTATTTTCTTTTATACACCAGTGTATTTACACATTGTTAATTTTTAGGCATGCAAAAGAGATGCCCTGCCTTTAATCTTGGCATGACGGGAGGCACATGGTTCCTCATCAGCACCCGATTTGTTGTATTTATTTATTAGTCTAGGCGATCGGTGCGAAAATTGTTCAGATGATGATAAAAGCATGAAAATTGGCACACATGTACTTCACATCATTCTAAACATTTTCAGAGGTGGAGCCAACGCAAACTATGCACAGCTTAGCAACGGTTGCTAAGTAACATATTTTCCATAGCAACCAACATGCAAGATACCTGCAGACCAATTTTACCGAACAATTTTAATGTATTTCAATATCTGCAGCTTCACTCTTCATACCAATACCACTCTGGAGCAATCGTAATTTACATATCATAGAAACAGTTGCTAGGCAACATATTTTTCTTGGCAACCATGCAAATTTGTTGTTTGCAGACCAATTTTATTCAACATTGTAACGTATTTTATTACATATTTCGTTACTATCGTAGAGGGTTTTATGCACGCCAGGAATGTAGCTCAGTTTGTAAGATAATGTCGGAGAAACTGAGATTTGAGAGCCACAACATATTACACACAGCCATATCAAACTAAAGAGAATGGAAAAATCCAACTAAAAGAAAAGAGTCTCAGTCATTACATCAGCTATTAAGAAAGATGGAAATGATAATGGGAAGAAAGATGGGTGATTACAAAAGGATGACATAAAACTCGGTTGTGGGTATGAAATGCACTCCTTTTGAATTTGGAAGTCATGGAGACAAGCTGAGTGTCTGACCACAATACAATCAAGAAGAGTATGAAATAGTTGTGGACGAGCGACTCCGCGCCAACATCAACCAATAATACCAACCATCACTAAGAACAAAGTCGTACTGCTCAACGAACAAGCACATGATACAAGCAGAGACATGGGCCAAACTCCTCAAAGGTGAATCCCCTTTTTGCAAGACGGTATGTTGCATGCCAAACAAGAGATGAGGAAAAGACAATTTCTTCAGCCATGAAATCATCCATTTCCACCACTCTTTCTTTCTACGGAGAGTTACATCTGGGGAATAAGTTGGATCTCATGGGGTGTCTTGAACAACATGTCAAGTCCTCATGTGATTCAAGGCCAGAGACGGATGTGATCATCATGGATGGTGTTGTCGTGAACGTTCTTAGCACTGGACATTGAAAGATATTTGGCAACTGTACTGCTGATGTGTTTGTCCCACACATCATAAAAGCAACACAAGACTCAGCGAGTATAATCAGTTTTCTGGTACCAACACTTGACAGCCGTCTAAAGGCACAGACCAGA
>JZLH01S0495440.1:2072-24209 GCA_001188425.1 Eucidaris tribuloides
ACACACACACACACACACACACACACACACACACACACACACACACACACACACACACACACACACACACACACACACACACACACACACACACACACACACACACACACACACACACACACACACACACACACACACACACACACACACACACACACACACACACACACACACACACACACACACACACACACACACACACACACACACACACACACACAATTGCATATGCATTGACTGAACTGCATTATTCAGACTCGAACACACACATATAGAGGCAAGTGCACAAGCACACATACAGAAGTGTATGAAACATGGTTACATACTTCAGTGTTCTATGTAAGTCTTCAAAGGTAATAATACGAGTGCAAATGTTGAGTCTGTTGTCTGCAACGCGTCCTTTACGGACGAGGTTATGGCGATGAAAATCTTAACAATACTGTGCGTTGCCATGGAAACGGGAGAAAATGCGCACACAGTGATTGAACCTGAATAATAAGCTAATAATATGAAGCTGAGCGTGGTACAGGACGGCATTGCATTTTGCAACTGTATACAAAAATAACGTAATTAACACCGTACAACCTTAAGTTCATTTCCTTCTATGCTGCTACAGAACTGATTTTTTTTTTACCTGTCTTTCACGATAAGAATAGATTTTGAATCATCAAAGGTAATCCAATAGAATCATTTAGCCACAAATTGCCTGTGTTTTTTTTTTCAATTACACTTCCGCCTTTTCGAGTTAGGATGTTACATTACCATTTCAACCTGTGTATACGAAACAGTGCGAACTAACGTATCCCTACTGACAGGGGGTATGAATGGGTGGGGTGGGGTGAAGGATCGCCTACACCAAAGGTGGGGGGGGGGGTGTTCAGCCCCCTTTCCGCCGTTCCCAGAACGGGAGGGGGCACAATGTCGAACAATTTTACGAAATCAACTGGACCTCCCAATCCTATCCCAATCCGTGCTGAAACGCGAGTGACACCGGGAAGGGAGGGGGGGGGGGGTGGGTACCCCTTCACCATTTTTTCTGGATTCACCCCAGGTTGTATAAGAGAAATGAATATTTCACCGGGGAATATTACGAACGAAAGGTAGTTATACAGTAGTTACTCGTATTACCTCAGTGTTATGCCAATATCAATTAGATTATATTCAGCATAGTACCAGGCATTTCGCTGTAGAATTTATCAGGTATCATCTATGGACAGATAACGCATGAACGACAATACGCATTGTTGTCATTATACGTCATTGCCTCGGCTATGCCCGTGGGCGAATATTGAATTAACAGTTAAATTGATGTTAATTAGCGGCGCATAATACTATGTAACCATGTATTACATTTATGTAACTATGGAGTTAATTTGTCTGCATTTTAGACACGTCATTGGTAATATCGGAATATGTGTATAATTTTATCATAATTATAATCTTGCTATTATTCACTATCCACTCATTACCGTAATCAACCTTGAAATAGCATGATCAATTATATAGTATGAACAAATAATCACGCATGAGGAATGCATGCACAAATTTTACCATTTTTTTTTATAACGAGATGAAGTTAATCTAAAAATTCTGATAGTAGCTGTATCAAACGAGGATACACAATTTCTACATTTAAAGCAGAATGAAACCCAGACATCTTCCTGTACTCGGAGAATACAGAACAATACAAGAAGTACAACAGTGAAAGTTTGAGCATATTTGGTTGAACTGTTCAAGAGTTATGAATGTTTAAAGTTTATTTAATCGTTGTTATGGAGGATTCTTAAATTGGCAACTCTACCACTTTTTGAGATGAAAGTGTGGAGAACTCCCCATTGGCTTTGTACACAAATTTTCACTTCTTCTCATTTTTTATGAAATATCTGATTTCCTCTTGCTTGTTGTACAAGTATGTCCCAGCAAAAATGATTTGTACATGTTTTCTGGAAGAATTTGATTACCTTCACAACTAACCTTTCAGAAAAACGTAAATTTGTGAAAATTTGTGTACAAAACCAATGGGGAGTTCTCCACACTTTTATCTCAAAAAGTGGTAGTGTTGCCAATTTAAGAATACTCCATGCATAAGGATTATGTAAACTTTGAACATTTATAACTCTTGAACGGTTCAGTCAAATTTGTTCAAACTTTCACCATTTTCCTTCTCTTATTGTTATCTATTCTCTGAATGCAAGTAGATGTCTGGGTTTCATTCCCCTTTAAATAAGAAACATGTTCATGTTAAATTTCTTTGATTTACTTTAATACCTGCCATCCGAATAAGGATTATGATTTGTTTCATGGCACGTAGAAGCCTATACAATTTAATTTACTGTTTATAGTTTATATCATCGTGGGTTGGATTTTAAAAGCTGGAAAAGTAAAACTGTCTTAGATTTTAAAGACACTACATAACAATGTGGAAGACCAGTTTAAAAGATTGTCGAACTTTACTATTTGACATACCTGACATTGTTCTAATGGACAAATAAACACACTAGAATACAAAAATTCAGACAGTTATGCTGTCACTAATGCTGTCACTAGTACAATACGTGCAGATACAAATTGGCACATTAATAAAACCTCGGCCGATAGGAATTTCTGCAACACAGCAGTCTATGGGGGAAAGCTGGAATGATCTCTCAATGATTTTCGCTTTTTTAAAGCACTTAATGATAGTTTTAAACTCCAAATTTTTCAGGGCTTCATTTTGAAACCGTGTCAGAGACACTGGTTGCATGGGGAATCATGTAGCTCAGATTTTTTTCAACTGGAAACATTGTTATACAATGCCTTTAATGTGAAAACATCCTATACAGCGTGTATCAAAAAAGTAGACACTCAGAAAAAAAATTATTACGCATTATTTCATGAGCTGAGATCATTTTTTTGATATGTAATTATTTTACTGAACCTAGCTATCTGTGACATTGGATTGAAGTATTTCAGCATGTGAGACAGGCATTTTGTCCAATAGGTCAAAATGCATATGCGCACAGAATTGTGTTTTATTAGTCAAGGTTATGCTCACAGACGGGATGCAGAGCTCTACCTATGTGCCAAGGATGGATACTCAGCATCTCGAGTAAGATAATATCAATTTTGTGGCAAAAACACAAAATGAAGCAAATGATTCAGAAGATACCCTAAAAAATGGAGAAATGTAGTGTTTGCCAAGATGAACTGTGAACTAAAAATGCATTTTCTTGTTTTTGAAGGGGTAGGGTGGTTGTATCTGAATCTTGCTTATATTTTTGCTTAATTCTAATCCTCAGCATGTCAGAGAAGGCTTAGATCATTTTGTGACAGAAGACAAAAATAAGCAATATTCAGATACATTACCAACACCCAACCCCTAAAAAGAAGATAATTGCATTATTTTTTTTTTTCAATCCGACAGTTCATCTTGCAAAATACTTCTTTCTTCTTGTTTATGGGATATCTTGAATCAGTGCTCATTTTTGTCTTTTTGGTCACAAAATTGCTATTAGTCTTCTCTGAGCTGCTGAGGATTAATCTTTGCAATCAGTTGAGGTTCTGCAGCACTCGGTCTGTGAGGCATTAAACATGTTATAAGAACCAATTCTGTGCGCAATTGCATTTTTGGCGATTGCACAAAGCGGATGTGCTCACTCATGGTGAAATATTTCAATACCAACAGCTGTCATCAGATAGCTTAGGGTCAACGGATAAATATCTCATATCAAAAATTAATTCCTCAAATCACGCGAAAACATTTTTAATAATTTTTTTTTCTAAGGTCTACTTGTTTTTTTATACAGCGTTGTATAGTCAAGCATATCCGTTCCTGATAATCGAAATCATATACAGTGTGTCTCAAAAAGAACTTTACACTTTTGAAGTGGCCCCCAAATAAAAAATTATTTCGAATTTTTGGAAATTTTTTAAATATGAGGAAAGCTTAACGTCTCTTCTTTCATATGACACCAAAAAGTCTGAAATTGTTTAATGCTTGAGTGAGCACTGCCACCTTTTGTAAAGGACATGAAAATTAGGTTGCGCAGGAATTGGCTATCCATTGTAATGAAAGATACAAGCTCTCTTTGATAATGTGTGCAGCTGGTGATTGGGATATGTAAATTAAAGATCTTACTGACTGAAAACATGGAAAACTACCATATTGGGGTGAAGGGGAAGTGGGGTGGTGGAGAAAAGGAGTGGTGGGGTGGTGGGGTGGGGGTGGGGTGATGTGGATGTGGGGTGTAGGGGTGGTATGGGGGTGGTGGGGTGGAGGAGATGCAGGGTGGTGGGTTTAGGTAATTCTTACACCCCACCACCTTCCCCCGCACAACCCCTATCCACATCCACACCACCCCCACACCCCACCACCCCCACATCCCACCACCCCATCACCCTTCACCCCAATACGGTAGTCTTTCATCAGTCAGTAAGATCTTTAATTTACATATCCCAATCCCCATCTTCACACATAATGTATCTTTCATTTTCAATGGATAGCCCATTCCTGCGCAACTTAATTTTCATGTCCTTTACAAAAAGTGACAGTGCTCACGCAAGCATAAAACAATTTCAGACTTTTTGGTGTCATATGAAAGAAGAAACGTTAACCTTTCCATATATTTAAAAAATTTCCAAAAATTCAAAATAATTTTTTATTTGGGGGCCATTTTAGAAGTGTAAAGTTTTTTTGAGACACACTGTATATGATTTCGAATTATCAGGAACGGATATGTTGAACTATATAGGATGTTTTCACATTAAAGGCATTGTATAACAATGTTTCCAGTTGAAAAAAAAATCTGAGTATAGCTGAAATAACACAAAACTGAGTGAGATAAGGACATAGTAATTGTCCGTAATTTAGATAGTAATGAACTCTTGTTGGGTTGGTATTGTTTGAAGCTTTGTAGCTTTCAATGGAACCAATTTCTATCAGGGCCGGAGATTAATTCAATACTGCATGGTAGATTAATGCTTGTTTCTCCTCGAGGAAGCAAATTAAGAATAAATCCTTCCAGCCTGCATATACACTGTATCCAGTGTATATATTGGTATATGTTTCAACTCATTAGGTTCTCGAGGCATTTTGACTTATCCCAATCAACATTATACAATTTGTAGTGCTGTAATCAATATTCACGTACCGGTATATCAATCGAATTTGAACACTGATTAACACCGATCTATATATTACTGGCATATGGCATTATTTACAATCAACTGTACTGCTTATACCGAAAGGTAAATGAACATGCACTTATCACAGGAAGTGATAGTATACGCTGATATAATTATATCCCGGCGAGGAAGGATGTGTGGCCGCAAAAATGCAAAAAAAACAAACAAACAAACAAACAAACAAACAAACAAACAAACAAACAAACCCCAAAACAAAAATAAAACACAAACAATCAAACAAAAGAAAACAAAAACAGGAGTGTGGGGTCTTGGCACTGTGTTACGGGAAAATAGTCCAAATTTGGTCATCGCCAACTTAATTGTGGATTTGTAATTTGTAGAGAAATGTGCGAAAAAATGGGGAAAAATAAATAGAAAAATAGCGCAAAAGAGATCCTCAATTCAGTTCAGGGCAATTCTGTGTAAAAAGAAGGTTGTTGCCACTGGCTAGTGTGATTTTGTGTACGAATTTTATTCAAGAGGTGGGGTGGGGGATGATCCCCCAACTGCTCAGTTTAGATCAACACAATTTAAATGGAGGTGACATGATTGGGAGAGGTTAAACATGCCTTAAAGGCAAAGTTCACCCCGACATCCAGTTGGTTTTAATAAAAGCAGAAAAAAAAATGAGAGAAACATATTAACGAAAATCTATCAAAGAATAACAGAGTTATGGAATTTTCAAGTTTTAAATGTGTTGAAGTCACATGCGAGCAGCTTCCCATGTGTCATGTAGGCTAATATAAATTCTATAAAGTGCCGTTTTCTCAGAAAAGTTAAAATTATTTTACCCGTGCATTCAATACATTATCAGAAACATCATTTCATACAGGCTTCTACAAAAGAAAAACCCATTCAATTATCATGAACTATCAAAATGACAATTCATGGAATTTATATTACATGAAATACGGGGAGCTTCTCGCATGTGATGTCACAAAATTAAAATTTTGAAACTTCATAACTCTATTAATCTTTGGTGGATTTTCGCCAAACTTTCATTAATATGTTTCTCTCATTTTTCTGCTTTTATTACAAAAAATTGACGTCAGGGTGAACTTTAACTTTATGAACCAAAATGAGTTAAAACATGTACATGTATGTACCGATATATACACTGGAATGTCCATCCAGGCTGAAAGCGTTCTTTGTAATGTGTTTACTTGAGGAGAAACAAGTATTCTTTGAAGTGTGACCCTGAAAAAATGAACCCTTAGAGAGTAACGCAGCAAATTTAGCAATTATTGTAGAACAAGGGAAAAATGTTCACTGCAGCAGCCAAAACAGTATTTGATTCTAATAACATTGTATCCTAAATTAGCGTGGACTGCTTCCAACCATAATAACATTTCCCTTTAACAATGTGGTGATATAATGCGCAAGACCCTGCGAAATTCGACCGATCAATTTGTACTTTGACTTTAACGCGTATCATATATACAACTTGGCTATACGACAGAGTGATACGAGTTGGTATGTATTTCCCGTACCCAGCGGGGTATGAACCCATTGATATTCTATTAAAGGTAAGTGATATGATTGGGAACACTTGAAAATGCCTCAAGAACCAAATGAGTTGAAATATAAACCAACTGTTCACTAGCAGGAGTGGATCTCCCACCTGGGAGGATTTGTCTGTAATTTGTTTACTTAAGGTGAATCAAGCATAAACATAGGAGTATCTTAATTTTTTCCGGGGACGATAAAAATAAGCCCCACAGAGAGCCACACAGCAGGTTTTCCTGCTACGAGTGATATTGACATTATGTTAGAATGAGTCAACGTTTGACTACAAGATTTTCACAGGAGAATCCTTGCATAATTTACTTAATTCTAGAGTAGTTTCAGCCCAAGTTGAGGTCTACCCCCGATCATGACATTTACCTTTAACTTCAGTTAGTGCAGTTGATATATGTTTCAACTCATTTGGTGATTGAGGCATGTTGACTGCTCTCAATCATGTCACAAAATTAAAGCATCATTTAACAAAGTTTCCAGAGTATAAACAACTGATTTAGATGATCCTCCATACTACTAGTGTCTCTATAGGTCTATTTTGATCTAAACCGTGGAAAAAAAAACATCGTCGATAACACGATTTATCGCCTGAGTTGAAAAACAGATTTGTGATGAATAAGATAAATCTATTTTAGGCTTATATTGACAGTGCGCTCTTTAGGGCTGTTATCAAAATCAAAGCAATGTTGCTTTCTGTAGACCTTCTTGTAACTAGATCTGGAGATTCGTGGTGCCGACTGTTCATAAATGACATTTTTGTTTGGCAGTGTGTTGACAGATTTCTTGACAAAATACTAAATGCACTACTGCACTGCACTACAACAGGTTTGATAGCTGAACAGCATGGAGGTCTCTCTTTTACTCCTGTTTTTACCTCTCGTGTGCAGAGTATTCTTAGTTATGGGGAATTCTTGGCCCCTCCCACTGCAGTGCATGCATTTACTCCATTATAGGTTTTCATAATCGACGGTATTTGGGGCCATATCGTGCCTCTGGCGATATTTTGAAATAATCATGAGATCATTATCGGGTATTCGATATTTTTTCAACATCGACTAATTTCGATATTATTAAAACATCGCCCGGCCAGCCCTAAAAATTACTGTTGAAAATAATCAAGTGGTTTAAAACGTGACAATCAATGTAGAAACATTCTGATTTCCTCATAGACTGCTGCGTTATAGAATTTTTGTCCACAAGATAATAAATCACGCATGTGCCGATATTTTTCTGTATACATATTTTTAAAGGAAGGGAATAACTGTGTAACGTTTTGTGTTCTAAGGTGTGTAATTGTCAATTCAAACCAGGACAGGAAATAGAATTAAATTTTTATTTTTATTTTTATTTTATTTATTTATTTATTTATTTATTTATTTATTTATTTATTTATTTATTTATTTATTTATTTATTTATTTATTTATTTATTTATTTATTTAGTTAGTTAGTTAGTTAGTTAGTTAGTTAGTTAGTTATTTATTTTATTTATTTATTTATTATTTTTTTTTTTTTGGGGGGGGGGGTCGTGCTTTCAAGCCTGATTTAGTGATGCCAGTATGTTATACATTGCACCCTATGAGGATAATTAAGGGCTGTTTTGTTATTTTAGAGGGCTATTTTGTTAATTTTGGGGGCTAAATCGCCCTCAGCCCCAGTATATTTCTTACACTGTTGGGGAGGGGGGGGGGGAAGGCTAAATCGCCCGTAGCCCAGTGTATTTCCTACACTGTTTGGGGGGGGGGGGGTCTAAATCGCCCGTAGCCCCAGTGTATTTCCTACACTCAATCAAACACTACCATAGAGGTTAGATGGTCAGATATCAATGGGACTTCCACAATGTTAATACAGTAGTATCTTTAATCCCTGACTGCAATTGCTTGAGTGACTAACAGTCTACCAGCACTTCTCGGAAATTAGTCAAGCACATATCATGTTCCTACGCCCAGTATTTGAAATGATATATAATACATTTCAAAGTGAGGTCATTTCGTTGGCGAGAAATTGTTTTCTTATCATAATTTTGATTTGTATAATTAACTCACTACAAAGTTGAATGCCAGATTTATAGGCATAGTTTGTAAAAAAAAAAAAAAAAAAAAACGTCTAGAACTGCATTAATCCTTCCTGCTATAAGTGTCTTTGATATTAAATGTCTAAAGGTGAAGCCCTGGAAAATTGTACTTCAAAATGACTGTTATTTTGGTTGTACGGTGTACTGTAGGTGCGTGCATGTGTATGTCTGTGCCGTTGTGTGTAGGTGTAGGCGTATGTGTGTGTGTGTATGTGTGTGTGTGTGTGTGTGTGTGTGTGTGTGTTTGTGTGTGTGTGTATGTGTGTAGGGGTGTGTGTGTGTATGTGTGTGTACACATGCGTGTGTATGTTTGTGTGTCAGTTTGTGTGTGTATGTAGGGTGATATAATTATGTGCGTGTGTACTACAAAGAAACGTAATATGCTAAATGCAATTATATACGTAAAACTTTACTTGAGAAAAATAATTTGACCCCCAGGAGAATTCAAATTGGAAAACACAGCTGCTATAATAAAATGACGAAATAAAGAGTAAGGGAAGGTGTGCTTGAATGTGTTATAATATGAGACGTAAACCGTAATTACGTTTAATGTAATATCTTTATAAATGTTCATCGATTACAGCGAAGCTATATACTACCTTAAAGAATGGCATGCACGCTGCATGCCTTTCCCAGATATTCTTTTATACACAACCAATACGGTTTTCTATGACATCGCTATCAAAGCACTTTTGAGTTTCATTATCCAAATAAAAAGTATATATAACAATACATTGCGAAACTTACAGTTTTACAGAGATATTAAAAGGATAAATGGGACCAGAACACCGCTTGTAACAGTGCTTGTGAGACGTGGTATTGCCATTAACAATCAACGATTTATCACCAACAACCACCACCTATCTATACAGTGCGTCCCAGAAAAAAAAACAGAACCCTATCGTGTAGAAGTAATGGAGCGTATTATTAAAAACAAATGTTCAAATACACTTTGACTTATACTCATTCAAGTATCTGTGAGTACCGAGAATATACAGTACTGGTTGATGATGGAAAATCTTTCATCAAAAGTTCACATTTCATTGGTTTCGAGGTGGGAGTATATTACATTTGCATTATAATGTGGGACTAAATCACTTCATATGCAATAAAAAGTTGAGGGATTGGCAGTTAGAACACGTGAATTTTGCCTTTGGTTTTGCCTTCCAATGCTAAAGTGTGTATGTCAACAATGATCATAGTCCCACATATTGATTTCTGTGTTAGTACTCTGTCAGCAGTGGGGATTTGTGTAGCAGATTTGTAAAGAACGAAGTGTTTTGTTGTTTTCAACTACACTTTCCTGTACTATAGTGACATTTTAAGAATACCATCCGTTCACAGAAGGTTTGAAAGCAGCTGATATTCAAATTATGTTGTTGTGCAAGTACTCAACCAGTACTGTGTATTCTCTTTAATGTCAAAAACCATTTGCTACACTTTTTGGCCATACCCTCGGCACATCAGAAAAAGAAAGAGATGGATACCTCCTTGTGTCAAAGCCAACAAGTGTAGCAAATGGTTTTTGACATAAATTCAAACCCATGATACTCAAAGATGCAAGGATAACAAATTTTACTTAATTTATCATTTGAAAGAGCATAAGTCAAAATTTATTTTGAACTTGTTTTTTTCAATCATACGCCTCACTGCTTACGCACAATAGGCCTTTGTTTTACGGTTCTGTTTAACTGTATAACATGATTATTAGTTCTGGTCCAGGTTAGAAGTTCATATTACTGAGTTTTTCTTCGTTAAATGTATTTACTTAATTTCTTTGGCTCGCGTGCATCAAACAGTGCGCTGCATTCACAAGTTTTGATGGCATTAATAACAAAAATGAACATTAACGCCCAGTCAAAATGACAACATCCATCAAACAAGATAGTCGACCACTGTATGTTTCAATTCTAATATACATAACTATTCTTTAACTCAAAGGGTAGCGTTATATATCTTTGAACCAACAAAATGCTCGACAGAATATTCTCGTTTTCATTTCGCACTCCGCTTTTGTGAAAGGACAATTGTACCCCGTTATTTGAAAACGTGACCATTTGTTGAATTATTATTGCATGCGCAAACGTTAAAAACGTCATTGCACATGAAAACACCTAGCCGTCAGAGCCATTATCTACCGAGTACATCCGCTCTACCAGGTGTTATTACACATAACAAATATACCAAAACGAAACTCATTGAAACATGCAAATGTCATTTATCATTCACACAGTAACAGAATAGTCGGGGATTTTCCGTACCGCAGCCGAAGGGTGGATGCATGGGGTATATACAACCCCCCCCCCCGTTTAAAAAAAAAAAAAACTCATAAAGGTACACGTAGTGAAAATTCAATATATTGAATCCCGCTGGATTTACAAGAAAATAAAAGAAAACAGAATGAACATATGAATTGGTGAAATTATGTTACGTTTTACAATCTTCCCTTACTATGACCCCCTTAGTATTCAGCAAAGTACAGATGTTAGCAGCATTTCTTCCCGCAATACCAGACGTAGCGTGCGATTCCCTCATATAGGCCGATAGCACACATAAAGCTCTATCAACAGCATGCCAACATAAGGTTCTTTTCCGAGCTCGAATGATTCAGTAAATATTGCATTTCCATTCCCTTCTGAATGCTGATGGGGTACTGGGTGCTCAAAGTAATACTTAAAGACAGGAAGTTCTCATTTGCACCCCTCCCGTTGCACAGCAAAACATCACCTATATGCGCTTTTAAAAGCTATTTATGAAGGACATATCTGTGAAGTCTGAAGATACGTACAATTTGGAAATGCGAAAGCACTAGCCGTTTAGTGTATGTTCTATGTTAAAATTTTTGTATTTTTACAAGACAATAATTCAAATCAAAGTCTAACGGTAGCTATCATTCCTCTATCATGTCTATATCCTCTACTTTGCTAAAGGATCTTATATGGTATTGTATTCTATATACCGGTGTATTTACACAATATTAATTTTAGGAATGCAAAATTAAGAGACGCCCTGTCTTTAAACTTTCATCAAATAAAACAATTTTTAATTTCTAATGTGGTATATTTGGAAAAAAATAGATATGAATCATAATTATTATTGCGAAAACTCCGACAAACAGTGGAAATAATGTGCAGAGTACTCAATGAATAAGCATTTCAGAATTCCCCAAATCGACGTTGGCTGGTTGCGTTCAGTCGCGGAATTAGTCATACGTAATCACTGTAAGCTCATTTGTGCAAACAAAATTTAACGTTAGCATACAAAGACCATCAATGTGACGTACAGATAAAAAACAAAGTCAAACAAAAACTGCATACCGGCAAAATTTGACATTCTTTTGTGACACTAAATACGCACCCCTTGATCAGAAATCCTGGCTACCGGCCTGTTACTAAAAAATGTATAAATAGGTAAAGGTTATATGGACACCAAATCCTTCGCATGTGTAAGCACTTCCAGTCTAAACAAGGATAACTACGATTTTATATACAGGAATTGAACGGGCAAACACACTTTATTTTTGAAGCTGCTATCATATCATTAACATGTTTATAATTTCCGAACACATGTTGAAATCATGTTTTGACGTCACCTATTGTCCATCGGACGTGTTCACGTGATTGCTAAAAACTGTGACTATTATAATTATAGTCTTTCTCTTTTATCAGCACACATTACAATTAAATTTTCAAATTATTGCGCAACGAATGTTTTCCTTTAAACCCTATTCTCAAAGGAAAGCTGGCTTTTGGGACAAGTTAGAAAGAGAGCTGATAGTGATGATTTCTGACGACACAATAAAAAAAAGTCTGTCCAACTACTTCTGTTTGTGCGAAATTTAGGAAATGCAAGCATAAATACATTGTTTCCCTGCCATCTACTTAGGTAATTTAGCTAAATGTAAGTTTTAAATGCTTGAAACGTGTTTGTTATGATTACTGAACCACTGCAAAATCATTTTTACTTTTTTTTATGTTTTGTCAAAATGCACAAAATCTACATTATAGTGACACAAAATCGATCCTTTTTTTTGCGTCATTGCAGAAAACTGTTTATATCTCAGGATCGATAATACCCAACAAAGTGAAATAATTGTACTGAAATGTACGGTATTTTAGTTTTATGAAAATACCCAACATAATTACTTTGTATGTGATCTTAATATAACAACAAAATTATTTTGACTTTACCTTTTTTGTGAGGGGGGGGGGTGGGCGGGGTACACATAGCCATCTGAATATAATATACTGGGAATGAGTTTGCAATACTATTTCTTCTTTAAAAGCATTTTACGCCGAAAGATATGATGTGCGGATATTATGAAGTCAGCGAATATAATATGTCCACTATACAACGCACTCCGCGCAGTCGGGCAGTCCGCAGCGACTATTATGTGACAAGACTAATACAATAAGAGCAGAATGTATTTTACGCGGTCCCGCGCTAATGTGTTAGAAAAGATACATTGTAGGAGTTTTGCCTGCATGTTCGAATTGGCTCTGAACTCTTACCTGATGGATGCCCGGAAGTCGACTCTAATCGACCGCCGGAAGGTTGCTGCCATCTTCCGGCAGTGAATTAATGGCGAAGTCTCGCTGTCGGCTATTCATCTTCTGCAATAGGCATAGCTTCCTGAGTGCCCACTGCATGAAGTAGAAAGTTCGAGACTATCTCATCAGCATCCACGCCAGATGAGGCTTACCTGCATGCCTTATTATATTTCGAACTGATTGCGAGTGTTTGGTTGTTGAGTGGTATCAAAAATATGACACCGAGGTCTGTCGGATTTCGACTATATACAGTGGCCGCTCTTCTTCATATTCAAATTAATTGAATATGAAAGAGTGAACGAATTATATCAGAGCCCTGAATTGTGAATATATAACGAGATATCATAAATATTTAGAAGAAAGTACCGAACGAAACACACATAACTACGCCCCAGGCAATGTGAAGGCGAATTTCTCGCGCACAACGCACAGGCACTCTTCTAATTCTTATGACCAAACAAAACGACAAACGGCAATAATTATGCTCAAAACGTTTCTTCCATGCCTGTCTTGATATACAGCTGTCTTTACTCTTGTATGAGCTATAGACGTGGTGTGTGTGTGTGTGTGTATTGTGTGTGTGCTAAGCGTGCGTGTGTGTGTTGTGGTGTGTGCTGTGTTGTGCGTGCGTGTGTTGTGTTTTGTGTGTGTGTGTGTGTTGTGTGTGGTATGTGTGTGCGTGCGGTCGTGTGTGTTTTGTGTTGTGTTCGTGTGGTGTGTGTGTGGTGCGGATGCATTGCCTGTGTGGTGTTTTGTGTGTGTGTGTGTGTTTGTGTGTGTGTGTGTGTGTGTGTGTTGTGGTGTTGTGTGTGTGTGTGCGTGTGTGTGTGGTTGTGTGTGTGTGTGTATTTTCCTGATCGTTGGCATACGACATTTAAAGTGTACACATACCCTGATATCAAAAAATTGTTTTTGTTAATATGTAAGAATACACTTAAGACAGTGCTTTCTTTTGCTGCAAAATATTAAGATATATTATTTCACAGTCCGATTCAATTTATTAGACTTTAAATGTAAATTTGAAAGAGTTTATAAAAGCAAAAGACTTGAAACAGACTAGTCGATCACGGATTCTATCGATCGATCGATCGATCGCGCTATCGATATTGTTTATCCTTGTTCGTCTAAAACGATAGTGCTTGTGCGATGCGTACGATCAGCTGCTACATTAGTGCAGTGCATGCAGTGCAGCCCCCGCGCAGCCCACACGGCGGGCTGCACCGCCGCAGGAACGAAAGCCAGTCAGCCCCCCCCCCGGGGGGGGGGGCAGTCAAACATAATGTTGTACACATGCGTGACCCCAAAAAACGCGTTTTAAGGGGTGTTTTTTCAGTTTTAGACGCGGGCCGCGCGTGCACGCGTTAAGGGTATCAAAAACACCGATTTTCAACAAAAAGGGTGGTTTTGAAAGACTGTTCAAACGCATTTAGGGTACTTTTTCCCGAAGCTTTGTTTTGAAAGACTGGTCAAACGTATTTAGGGTATGTTTAGGGGCTAAAATGTGTAAATGAAGCACGCGGAAAACTTGTTTAGGGGGTTATTTTGCACACAGAGAAAAACTTGTTTAGGGGTGTCTGGAAGTAATTTGGTCACGCATGTGTACAGCATTATGTTTGACTGGCCCCCTGGAAGTCAGCCACGCAGGGTGAAGACATCTCGGGGAAAAAACACTTCATTTTTGTTATCATGACAAATGCAACAACAAAACAGACGGTACCGACATGACAACAAAATTTATAATCCCTAACAGTATTTCAAGGAATCCCCGCAATTTCTTCCCGAACTTTGTTCGTAAGTTGTGCCTATAGATTGATTGCATGGAACGTTGTGGGCCGATCGACACGGAAATCGCGATATCATTGTAAACATGGTAAAAGCGTACGCGTATAGGTAGAACGTGCACACATAAAACCGGCGCTTACGGAGCAGAACTTGAATGCGCGGAGCACAAGTGCCAAAATATTTTGGAGATTATGATCCGATTTCTCGAAATCTGTATCATTTCAGGAGCTATCACAGGTGAATTATGGTTGTTTATTTTATATATTTATAACAAACATTTTACTCAGGGTATTGGTACATTTTAAGTAGTGCACAGTATGCTCCTCAAACTTATAATAGATGATTGTTTAATATACAGTAATTGTTCTGATTTCATTTTTTTTCACAAGATATGTAAACTGTGAAAGAAAAGGAATTCTACATAAATAACAGCTGGAAACCCCACAATTTTTGTTTAGTTCTGGTTAAAGACTGGCAAAAATCAGGCGCGGTTCTACAGCGTAAACTTTAGGGGGCTTCTAGGGGGATTCATCCGCGGCCAAATCCTAGGTCCAATTTTTTCCGGTCACCCCAGCTGCCAAAAGGTCGCTCAGCGGGGGGGGGGGGGGGGGTAGGAAGAAATTTTCATTCCAAATCCGACGTCTACAATTTTTCACGGTCAGCTCAGTGGCCGAAAAGTCGCTCAATGTGTGTGTGTGTGTGTGTGGGGGGGGATTTCATGTAAAAATCCTAAACACATGCCAAAGCAGGACCGTTATTAATATTTTCATTGTAAACATTTTTCGCCCGATTTTTTTTTTCGGGGGGGGGGGGTTGGAGCATTTTTTTTGGGTACTATTTAACATAACAATGTCAGAATTGGGAGCTTTGGTATTTGTACCTCGGTCGTCGTGTCAATGCCGTTAACCAGTTATGGCCTGGTGGTATTGTCGCAGCCCGGATAGCTGTAGACGTGGGTTCGAATCCTGGTTCATTTTTTGTGACATGTTTGTAAAAATTATATGATCAGCAGTTGCGATCTAAAATACAGAGAGAGACAAATGAAAAATTTACTACATAGTTTTTAAATACTTAAACGACTCAGATAAAACAATTATTTCTTTAATTTTTTGTTGTTCGAGTTACAAAGTATGAGGAAGGGTGATTTTTATTATTATGTGAACCAAAGAATACATGTAAGTTTATATACTATGCTGCTACGTATCAGCTATGTGTCACAAACAATTTCTCAGGAAACTTGAGAAAATGTTTATTGTACTCCCTTAGATTGTGAGATTAATTATTTATTAAGGCGAGCCCCTGGAATTCACTCGCCTGTGCAGGAAGCCCCTCCCAAAATGAGTTCCGCGGTCCCCAATCAAATTCGTGTGTGTGTGTGTGTGTGTGTGTGTGTGTGTGTGTGTGTGTCGTGTGTGTGTGTGTGTGTGTGTGTGTGTGTGTGTGTGTGTGTGTGTGTGTGTGTGTGTGTGTGTGTGTGTGTGCGCGCGCGCGCGCTCGCGCACATGCACGCTTATTTCAACATGTATTATGATCGACCCCTATTGACAGCAAATCATCCCCCAGGTACGATGACCTGTCTACGCCACTGGATATAGTACTTATTTGGACTGATAGAAAATACGTTATGAAACATGAATGAGAAATATCATAATACATCGGGATATTCAGATAATATCTTTCGCATTTTAATATTTTGATAAATGTTATTAATGATTTAATAAACACACACAAAATATTAATGAATGAAAGGTTTACAGAGAAAATTTAAGATGCAGAATAAATTTGCTGTTCATCTCTGTATTATCAAATTAATGATAAATAAGATCAAATGCTTAATCTGTTATTTGTTGACTCAGAAAAAGATTGACCCAACAGGATTCGAACCTGAAACATACTGATATCCGGTCAGCGGCACAACCACCAGGCCATGCTGAGTACCGGCAATGCCACGGTTAACTTGGTTACAAATACCCGAGAATCATTTCTTACGTCTGACCTCATTAATATTTATAAGCCCCCAGTAGGAACGAATTGTATTAATGAATGAAAGGTTTGCAGAGAGAATTTAAGATGTAATTTATTCTGCAACACAAAAAATATATTATATATATATATTATATATTTATATTGAAAAGTGGGGGTATATTTGTACAGATAAAAGTGGTGGGATATATCCCCCAATCCCCCTCCTCCCGATTTACGATATTGTACTTTAATTCGGGCTGTTGAGGTTGCTGGTCTCTGTCTGCCAGTATAATACTACAATCTAAAACCAACATTTTGAATAAATATATTTCAAAACTCGGAGGAACTAAATTTTCAAAATGATTAATTATAACTATACTATCATGCAGTGGAAACTACCTTTAAAACAAAGCCATACGCAGGAATTTTTTCTTCGGGCCGAAATGTTCAAATTATTCAGGGAAAGTGCAAGTAAGGTAGCGAAGCGACCGAGCGGGAGCTTTTGAGTGTTCAGATTCAACGCTGGCACGTAAATAAATTCAAGACAATTTCTTCCAGCCCGGATATGCACTCCACAAAAATGTAATTGTTTATTATGATTTAAAATATGAGGTTTCGAACTGCTCCTAGCCACCTATAGGCATCATAAGGATTTATATGATAAAGGTCAAAGTTATATGCACTCGTGACCTAAGTACGTGGGTTTCAAGTAGCTCTACCTTCTTTGTAACATAAAAAGTAGGGGCGTGCCGACCACTGAACTCTATACTACGTAGTGTGGAGTTCAGTGGTGCCGACCCCCTGGTATGGAAGCTATTATATCATGGTCTCCATGTCGAATTATTTGGAATGTTCGGGGATTTCTTCCCACAATGTAATGTGAACTTTCGACAATAGTCTTTGACGAATTTTATCCCTCACATTGAAATCGCCCGTTGGGAGAATAAGGAAGACATTTATTCTAGACATTTATTATAAACAGTTGAAAAGGAGAAGGCCGTTAACACTGTATAAACTCTATGGCATTAGCGTCCTTTTCCTTCTCATGGGTTTCGTGTTAACACTCTTCTAATTCTTAACCGACGAAATCGTCATGGGCGTCGACAAAGGCCCTTAACAGTATACCAGCTCTATGTTGCCAAGGGCCATTTTGCGGGCACAAGACGAAATGGAGTGATGCCAAGAAGCTAAACGTGATGTACATCCAATGAAATATGAAAGTATGAACGTCATTAACTTGCAAAGGTTACCTGTTGGGATTGATTCAAAATTTGTGTTCAAAATTTGGGGCTAATTCAACCATGATAAAGTTGAACTACTTGTTTGTATGGAATCACATTCTGAAAGCGTCGTCCGCTGAACTTATGGGTGTAACAATACATAACTACATAATATATCTGTGAAAATGCCAGCAATCAACCCACAACGTGGGTGGTCAGTTAGTTCAATTTTAATTTGCAAGGGTCCCTAATTTGACGAAAACCGACTTTTCTTGTGAAAATGGGACGATTTACAGGAATCTTAAATTAAACGTTGTGAATGTTTTAAGTAAATTCCTTTGATGGGCTCATGTTATTTTTCTTTTCTTTCTTTTCTTTGAAAATGAAGAACACAATCCAAATTTCTGGCATTTTTTCAAGATGCTTACATTTTTTTCTTTCACATGCACAACGAGACAAGCATACACTCTTAAAATATCTAGTCATTTTTAACTAGAATCTAGTCAAAAATGACAAGATTGCCAAGTAAAATATGACTTCACGCTATTCTAGCTATTTTGACTAGAAAAATCTAGTCGCGTCAGGTGACTAGATATCGTGTTACAATTTGACTAGAATATCTAGTCACTTTTAACAAGAACCTAGTCAATTTGACTAGGTCCCTAGTGTAAATAAAAAAGATAATTACCTATTAATTAAGAAAACAAAATTTCAACTTTCCTTCAGGAATGACTTTCTAATGGTGTTTTATAATTTCATTTGTTCAAATATTTCCCTATCGATAAATTTTATTTTACCTTACCTCGCCTTGACCGGGAATTGAACCTGGGACCAGAGTTAAACAGTCCTATGCCTTACCGTATTCGCCACCAAGATATTCGTTTAAAAGCAATGCAAAAATTAAATTTATATTTGAATTTCCTTACTTTTCTAAGAGGTGACCCATAATAACACATATTTAGTGTACAAACGATTGAATTAAGCTTATTTGTGCATGTTACAACACATTCAACCTGATTAACATTAATAATCATGAGTGTTACCTCGCAATATTGAGCCTTAACTTGGAGTTGACTAGATATCCTAGTCATTTATAATCCAAAACTTGTTTCAACTAAACCAGATTATCTAGTCATATCGACCCGATTCTAGTCAGATATTTTGACTAAGTTTTCGGGTCGGACCATATATTTGGAAGTAGTTGAAATAACCAGATCTTAACTTGAAATAACTAGGATATTTAGTCAAACCGACCAGATTCTAGTCAATTTTTTTGATTAGGGTTTCTAGTAAAAAAATAAAATGACTAGGTATTCTTAGAGTGTATTATCTTTAATTCATTATTACATCATTTTATAATACTTATAGTTATTAATCTTTCTGTAACGTTTTCATAGTATTGCTTGTAACAACGCTGCAATTCATGTACTATACGTAACCATGACAATACCCTTCTTGTGTTTTTTTTGTTTTGTTTTCGAGATCGTCTCGTCACTTTTTTCTTAACCAGGTTATTGTCTCTTTAAACTAGAATTACATCTATGTTAAGTTTTCAAGGTTTGTTTTCTGATCGTTATCGATCAGAATAGTGCAGCTGTCCGTTGACAAGTTACTTTGACCAACTCGGCACCTTTGCAAATTTGTAAGATATGACATACATACGCAAAAACATGCAAACTCGGCATGCATATAGAGCACGCAAATATAGCCTTCAGATATACAAAAGTATACATTACGTCCATACATAGTAAATTCAAAGTAAATACTGCTAGCACATACAAGACATTCATATAGGAACACATACACACATACAAATATAACATCAGACAACACACATGCATACGAGTAAATCATGATACACACATCCTGTCCCGCGGGGGCGGGGGAGGGGTGGGGAGCAGTCAAACATAATGCTCTACACAATGGTGACCAAAAAATAATTCGTTTTAAAGGCTTGTTTTTTTTCACGTGTCAACAGCGGGGACGGGGGGGGGGGCATGTCCCCTCACTTTTCAAGTGGTTGTGAAGGGGGACATCATCATTTTTCTCCTCCATTTTGGGGATCAAATATTAAATATGCACCAAATGCTTAATTTGACGCGAGGAATTATCATAACAGCTCTCTACCCGTGGGAAGGACACCCCTCCCACACCCACCCCACACTACATTCGAAGAGCTTCGGAGCTCAGTTTATTCGTTCCCTCGCTAATGGCCCCCCCCCACTTTTCAGAAACTGTTGACGCCCTTGGTTAAAGTGATAGGCTAACATTGTGTAGCTTCAATTTAAAACGTTGTCAAACTTTGATATCTGAGCTAAATAGTAGTGTTCAAATGGACAAATAAACACCCTGGAATACAAAAGTTCGGAAAGTTACACTGCCAATGGCAAGTTATGCATGAATAAACAATTAAAACTCGGGGCGAGTTTTAATAGTCTATAGATATACACACAGTAAGTCTATGGGAGGAAATGGGCAAGTGAATCTGATCAACTTACGATTTTCACTTTTTTAAAGCACTAAATAATCATTTTGAAATACAATTTTTTCAGGGCTTCATTTTCAGACCTCATTAAAGACACTGGTAGCATGAGGAATCATGTGGCTCAGATTTTTTTGACTGTGGAAAATGTTAGCCAATACCTTTAAGGGTATCAAAAACACAGATTTTCAACAAAAGGGTGGTTTTGAAAGACTGGTCAAACGTATTTAGGGTATGTTTTGTCTACTAGTTTTGTCTCTTTAAGCTTATTGCTGGCAAGTTGACAAAATTGCTGGCAATTTGACAAAATGTGTAAATGAAGCACGCGGAAAACTTGTTTAGGGATTTATTTTGCACACAGAGAAAAACTCGTTTTGGGGGTATCTGGAAATATATACGGAAGCAGATTCTGAAAAACGGCCTGGAAAGTAACTTTTGTGCAACCCACACTACATCTCAATTCTGACCCGATAGGATGGTAGAATAGACCCTTTAGAACAACCCTAGGTACTGTGTATATAGTCAAATTGTGGTATCACCCAGAAGATAAAGGCCTTTGAATTTAAAGGGACACTTCACCAGAAATATCAAAAATATAGGAGTTTTTTTACCAAGATTATACAGTCCCAGAAAGAATGCAGCACCTGCGATCGTTAATTATTTTCTTCAACATCTTCGACAAAATATCTTTGGATTTTGTTTTACTGGTTAGAACATTATTTTCCCAACAAAATGATATCATGAATACTGATTTTTCAGTACTGGCGTTTGAAAGCAAGGGCATATTCCTGCTGAGGCAATGGGCCGTATGCATAAAAAATAGTAATTGCTTTTTCTAGCCTTTTGCTTGAATCCATATGCATAAAAATTAGGAATTGCTTGCAAGCACAGATTCTTACTTGCCTAGTGCAAACACATTTTGAAACAAAGGTTGTTCTTGACAACCTGATAGTTTGCCCGAGGTTTGCAGGTTTGTCCGGTATGACAAAAACAAGAATATGCAAATTGATTCTAACCATCATACACTCCAGAAATAATCAGTAGAATCGTTCCTCGATGGTCACATAACATCCATAAATTTGTATACATTAGTGAAGTGATCTTTCGTAACTCCCATGACAGGAAATGCTTCTCCTCTCACGCGTAATATTTTAATACATTATACGAAACCCGCCTTTGTGCTCACATGAAAGTAATAGACCGTATACATAAAAACACTTGCTAACATGCTACAAGCCAAAGATGGATTTCAAGCAATTGCGTTTTTTCGTATATGCATAACATTTTACTGTGTTCAAACCGTTTTCTTGCCATTCGTGAGCAATTCCTACAAGGTCTCCACAACCATACAATAGCAACGTCACGGCGGTGCGAACAACAACAAT
>JZLH01S0495440.1:34519-56450 GCA_001188425.1 Eucidaris tribuloides
CACACACACACACACACACACACACACACAAACACACTTTCCCACACCTACACATGTAAAACGAGGAATGTGGGTTGCTGTGGTTTCATGAGATCGGGGGGGGGGGTAGTGTATTCTCGAGAAAAAAATCACTGTAACGGGTGAATTGTAGAAAAGAGAACTAAGAGTGTTATTTGGAGTGAACATGTGTATTTTTCACCTTTTTTGAAGTGACCTAAGGGATCTCTCCAAAATGATTGAAAACGTGCTCACTCCAAATTCACTCTAAATTCACTCCTTAGCGAAATTTTAACACAATGCTAGAGTATTTAAGTACGGCAAATGATATCTCTCTTATGTACTCTCTGTTAACGACTTTTACTAGTAGGCTATTGAATATATGAATTAAAAAAAGCCCAAGTCCATATAATAACAAAAAACAACCCAGGTCCATGAAACGAAATAAACCCCTCACAAGTAACGTGAATGTCAATTATCACGATTACTTTACATTTTTACTTGTATTTACTATGTTTCCTAATCGTGGTGTTCAAATGTAATATTATTGTATAAATAACGAAAAATATGATTTTTTTGTTAGTTTTCTCGAAATAACATGTCATGGACTTGGGCTGTTTTTTTATATTCAGATACCCAATTACTAAATTGGTTGGGATCATCTCTTTTACACTCATGAGGTATAAATAATTCATGTTAGGTATATCAATAATATATATTATTTGAAATGTAAATATTAGTATCAAATGTTTATTACGCAAATTCAATTTTCAGGACAAGGCTAAAAGTGTGAGATTACATACCACCTAATATTAGACAAGTAATATTTACATAAATATTGCATGTACAGTATTACATAAGAGCTGTTTTCATTTTAACAAATCTACTTATGACCGAATACTTGTTTAACATACTCCGCTTAAGAGTCACTTTTCAAAGATCCAATTGAATAGTACCTTTTGACAAGTACGTTTGTGACATTAACGTATTTTACATATTTTCTTAAAGCAGATGTGAGTATTGGAAAACAAAATTAAATTAAAAGTGCTTCCTGCAAAGATCTGATTTGAGATCTTATTCATTGAAGTGAACTCAGCGAAAAGAACAACCTCTGGAAAACTGCAGAATCATAAAGGGCATTGACATGAATGGTAGAAATAAAAACAAATGCCCTATCGAACCAATCTGGTTGAAAGATATACCACAGAGGAAAACATCTCTAGTCATAAGGAGCGTTATTCACCGGGGGGGGGGTCGCTCTCCACACGGCCTGCTACGCACCCGCGTCCAGAAAAAAGCGTCGTAAAGGGTCCCTTTTCCAGCCCTCGGGCGTCGTCGACGTCTTTTGGAAAAAAGGGTAGCTTTTTCAGCACCGTTCGCTGGCAATCGCCACTTAGGGTAGCCTTTTCTCACATGTCACGCCAAAGTAGGGATACTAATTTGGTTATGTAGATTACGCCATTTAGGGGTGCAATTTTTTGGTGGATCTAATAATATCTCCAACATGAACATTTGATAATTAGGAGAATTATTTATGAATTGTTAAGTAAACCTCTTCGGGTTGCGCAATGTACAATAATGTTTTAGATGAGAAGAACACTTGGGTGGGGTATCAAAGTTGTTGATTTCACTGTTTACGTCACTTAGGGTATCAAACTAGTGGATTCCCTGTTCACACCACTTAGGGTATCAGAATAAGTGGATTTCTTGGGAGTCCCGCCACTTAGGGTAGCTTTTCTGATGTGTTACGCCATTTAGGGTTGCAAATTTGGTTAGATAGATTACGCCGTTTACGGTGCATTTTTGAGGTTGTTGGACACGAGTGGGAGACAGGCCGTGTGGAGAGCGACCCCCTCCCCCCCCCGGGGTTATTCATAGGGACTTGTGGTATTCATAATGTGTAATTTCCAACGTCTGAATGGTCGCTATCTAAAAAGCGAAAAGAGGATCACTATTCATGAACCCATGAGGACCATTATCTACAGGGATTGTTATGTATAATATCAAAAGAGGGCTGCTATTCATAATCTGATAAAAGGATCATTACTCATAAGGACCGCTATCCATAAGTCATAAGGGTTGTTATACATAAATCATGAGGGTCATTACTCATAGGGACCGCTATTCATAATAAGTCATAAAGGTCATTATAAATAATAAGTCATAAGTGTAGCTATTCAGAATGCCAAATTGGGGTCGTTAATCATAACTGTTGCTACTCCGAATTGCAGAAGAGGGTCACTATTCATAACAAGAGACTCATTCTGCGACCCTTATGAATATTGACCTGTATAAATAGTACCCCCTTTGTTTATTTTGAATAGGGGCTATGATTAACGACCTTGATTTGGTATCATGCATAGCGACCCTTTTCCGTAAAATAAATAGCGACTGTTATGCTTTATTATGAAAGGCGGTCCTTGTGATTAGCGAGCGCACCCATACTAAACATTGACCAGCTGGAGTGTTTCTCTTGGCCCGGCGGATTTATCTTGAATTTGTTTACTAAGTAGAATGACGAATGAACATGCCAGCACTTTATTTCCTTCGATCCCCGGGAGAAATCATTGCCAAGAAAGCTAAACAACAAATTGTCTGCCACAAGGCATACTGATGGATTCCAAGTTTTAAAATGAGACAATTTTTTAGTACAGAATTTTCACAATAGAATCGTATCATAGTTTATTTGATTCTAGAATAGTTTTACCCCAAGTTGAATTCTACCCACAATCAAGTCATTTACCCATGATGTATAAAATCTCCAAATGAAAGAACACTCACAGGTTATTTTTGTGATAATTAAAATATGAAAAAGAAAATGAAATATGTAATCAAACATTTTGTATATGCATACAATTATACCTTTAGGCCAAGAGCATTAGATCAAAATAGGGGTCAACCTGGACATTTTTGGTAACAAGCTGATTTTTCAGGAAAGGTCCAGGAATGTGTCTAGAATAACATACTAAAAGTCCTCATGAATCCTCCTTGAGGGTTTTCCGTAATCCAAGATGGCGTCCAAAATGGCCGCCATTTCCTGTTTTTCTCATTACCTTGCAAGTACATGTAAGTATCACTAATACACACTTTAAATGTCTAAATATATGTTTTCAGACATGAGGAACCCAATTAAATACTTATTCAGAGATTTTAAAACACGAGAACCAACAAAACTGCTTGACCTCTTTCAGAAATCCAAAATGGCGCCCAAAATGGCCGCCATTTCCTGTTTTTCTCATAAGTTTGCAGGTAGGTATCACTAATACATACTTTAAATGTCAAAATATATGTTTTGAGACACAAGGAACCCAATAAAATACTTGTTCAGAGATTTTGAATCACATAAGAGCCAACAAAACTGCTTGACCTCTATGAGAAATCAAAAATGGCGCTCAAAATGGCCGCCATTTCCTGTTTTTCTCATAAGTTTGCAAGTAAGTATCACTAATACACACTTTAAATGTCTAAGTATATGTTTTCAGGCATGAGAAACCTAATAAAATACTTATTCTGAGATTTTGAAACACATAAAAACCAATAAGCCTGCTTGACCTCTTGTAGAAATCCAAACTCCCCCCCCCCCATGGCCGTTATTTCCTGTTTTCTCATTACTTTACAAGTAGGTATCACTAATAA
The DNA here is from genome assembly GCA_001188425.1 of Eucidaris tribuloides. NCBI lineage: Eukaryota > Metazoa > Echinodermata > Echinoidea > Cidaroida > Cidaridae > Eucidaris > Eucidaris tribuloides. The sequence continues at coordinate 38,153 of JZLH01S0495440.1, forward strand.
ACACTTTAAATGTCTAAATATATGTTTTGAGACACAATGAACCCAATGAAATACTTAGGCCTTTTCAGAGACTTTAAAATACCAAGATTCAATAAAAACACGAGCTATTTCTGAGATCGAAATGGAGCCCCCAAAACACAATTCTGCTTACAGACAAGTTAGCAATACAAAACACATTTTTAAGCCTGTCTCTAGATCAAGATAGTTCAAAACATAATACAGTTACCGATTTTTAAAACTCAGAAGATCCACTAGAATCTTTACTTTTAACGTGCACAAACTTATATCCATTAGTCATCATCATCATTGTCAGATTCTGTATCTTCAATGTTAATGTCCTCTGAATCATTCTCATTGGTATCTATTAGTGTCGGTGCTGTAAAGTTTGTTGCAAATGAGACCACTGCATTTACTACACATCGAGGTACAAAAGAGTCCCAAGTTCTTGCAGCTACTTATGTCATGCTTCTGCAACCATCTGGTGTGCACCCACATGCTACCACGTACAGCAATATGTTGGGTGCAACAGCGATGTCTGTCTCTACAGGTGTAGTTCCATCCTGGTTACGCATCTATTCTTGCACTGTAAGATAGGTGCGGTATGGATGTTGCTTGGCTCCGGCATACTTACAGTAGACTTTTAAGCTAAATGGGTGAACTCAGAGAACTGCGACCGATTGCCCGTCTATATGCGATGGGACGGTAGTAACAAAGAGACTCAAAACAGCTGGCACCATAAAGTTTTAAAAATGAAGGCTTCCTCAGCTCTTGTAAACATCGCCATGGGTGCTTCCACAGTCTTTGAAGGTATCCAGCAAGTCATATTCCCGTTCTCGTGTACCATTTTAAAAGCTTTACGCTTGCCCTGACGATAGATTGAAGAGACCGTGTCACATCCTGTCACAGCATAAAGAAACATCTGGTAATTTTTAGTGTCCCCTATGCCATGCTGAAATTCAAGAATGTTGAAGACCATATCTGTGGAAGTTAGTGGTTGCCCGAGCAACTAGCATGACCAGGAGGTCTGTTTCCGTACCAGCAATAACTGGCGCCTGTTCTGACTCTCCTCTTGCTAGTGCTGTGGAGACAGTCAGGTTTTTGGTGTCGATCTGCTTATGCCTGCTTTGTTTTAGATGGTAGTCACCTACTGCAATCAGTTGTTTGGCCACAACCGTCGACCTATGCTGATGTTGGTCAGTTATATGTTTTGTACATCCTTAAAGATTATACAGCTCATTCGACAGTGGCGCTCGATATGGATCTGGATGGCTATATAAGATGAGATTAACACTCTACGTGACAAAATGTTCATGGCTGGTATACGTGTCAAGCAGGCAGAAGCAGACGCAGATGGCCTAATTATCTCCACAGCTTTAGCAGTTACCAAGTCAAAACAAGTGCTAGTTATTGTCATTGATACATGAACAGACTAACTGGTCCTGATAGTTGCTCGGGCAACCACTTTCAAAGATAACATGCTATGCCGCAGTAATCCTGTCACGGTCTTCAACATTCATCAATTTTAACAAAAGATCAGGGGACAAGAGAAATAACTTACGCTGTGACAGGATGCGAGACGTCTCTTGACAATGCCAAGTGTAAAGCTTTCAATATGGCACACAAGAACAGGGAGTATGACTTGCTGGATACCTTTCATGCCTTTAAAGACAGTGGAAGCACCCATGCCAAAGTAAGATGAGCTGGGAAGTGGGAAAGTCTTCATTCATGGGGCCAGCAGTTTTAAATCTCTTGATGACTATCGTCACATCACATACAACGGGCAATCGGTCGCAGTTCTATGTTTTCATCCTTTCAGATTGAAATTCTACTACAACTATGCTGCAGCCAAGCAACATTTATTCCGCACTTATACAGTCCAAGAATTACAGTACAAGAATCTTTTGTACCTCGATGTGCAGTAAATGCACATCTCATCTCATTTGCATCAAACAATACAGTACCGACACTAATAGATACCAATGAGGACGATATTACCCCAACTTCAAAAGACATTAGCATCGAGGATACAGCATCCGACGATGATGATGAGGATGATGACTAATGGAACTAAGTTTGTGCATGTTTAAGGTAAAGATTCATTTGGCACTTCTGAGTTTTTAAATCTCTAATAAGATTTCAATTACCTCGTTTCTTTAAATAGGGCTTTGTATTACTAGCTTAACATACAAAATAGATAGTACAAAATGGCGGCCATTTTGGGTGCCATTTGGATTGTCGAAAGCAAGTGTTTTATTGAATCTTGTCTGCTTCAAAACCTCAGAATATGTATTTCATTGGGTTCCTTGTGTCTCAAAACATATATTTAGACATTTAAAGTGTGTATTAGTGATACCCACTCGCAAAGTTATGAGAAAAACAGGAAATGGCGGCCATTTTGAGCGCCATTTTGGATTTCTCATAGAGGTCAAGCAGTTTTGTTCGCTCTTATGTGATTCAAAATCTCTGGACAAGTATGTCATTGGGTTTCTTGTGTCTCAAAACATATATTTAGACCTTTGAAGTGTATATAAGTGATACCTACTCGCAAAGTTATGAGAAAAACAGGAAACGGCGGCCATTTGGGGCACCATTTTGGATTTCTCAAAGACGTCTAGCAGTTTTGTTGGCTCTGATGTGTCTCAAAATCCGTCTAATAGTGTGATTTTCGATTGGTTTTCTTGTGTCTCAAAACATATTCAGTATAATTATTTAGACATTTAAAGTTATGAGAAAAACATGAAAAGTCGGCCATTTTGGGCGCCATTTTGGATTTTTAAAACAGTTCAAGCAGTTTTATTGGGTCTTATGTGTTTCAAAATTTCTAAATAAGTATTTCATTGGTTTTCTTGTGTCTCAAAACATATAATTAGATATTTAAAGTATGTATTAGTGATACATACTCGCTAAGTTATGAGAAAAAATGAAATATCGGCCATTTTGGGCGCTATTTTGGATTTTTAAAAGAGTTCAAGCAGTTTTATTGGGTCTTATGTGTTTTAAAATCTCGGAATAAGTATTTCATTGGGTTCCTCATGTATGAAAACATATATTTAGACATTTAAAGTGTGTATTAGTGATACCTACTTGCAAAGTTGTGAGGAAAAACAGAAAATGGCGGTCATTTTGGACGCCATCTTGGATTGCGGAAAACCCTCAAGGAGGATTCATGAGGACTTTTAGTATGTTATTCTAGACACATTCCTGGACCTATCCTGAAAAAAATCAGCTTGTTACCAAAACTGTCCAGGTTAAAACTAATGCTCTTGGCCTACTTGTTCTAATCTAAACTATGCATTACATGTGAGGTAAAATATCACTTATATTCAAATTAGGATGTGAATATTTTGAATATTCTTACCTAATTATGCCCGAGATTCAAGATTCGATTGCCAGACTTTTTTGGTGATGGCACTTTAGCCACCGGATGCTATAATAACAATGAAAACAATAGTGATAATAATAACTATTATTGGTATAATTATTATATAAACAAGAAGAATTATTGTAATAATAGTGATAATAACAATGATTTTAATTTGTATATTTAAACAAATGTTAAGAATTATGGAGTAATAGTACTACTAATAATTGACATATTATGATGGGGAACCTGGAAACAAATCGTTACACTGTATACATTTTATTTTTGTAGTATAAACACACGTTTAAAGAGAATACACAGTACTGGTTGATGATGGAAAATCTTTCATCGAAATTTCACATTTCATTGGTTTCCAGATGAGAGTAAATTACATTTGCATTACAATATGGGACTAATTCACTTCACTGTGACATGCAATAAAAAGGCTAGAGATTGGCAGGTTAAACATCAGACTAAGTACCCTCAGTTGCTGCAGTGTGTATGTCAACAATTAATATTGTCAAACATATTGATTTCTGTGTTAGTACTTTGTCAGCAGTGGGGATTTGTGTAGCAGATTTGTCAAAAACGAAGTGTTCTGTTGTTTTCAAAATACTCTCTCCTGTACTAAAGTGACATTTTTAGAATACCATCTATTCACAGAAGGTTTGAAAGCAGCTGATATTAACATGATGTTGTTCTGCAAGTACTCAACCAGTACTGTGTATTCTCTTTAAACCTGTTTAGGATATCATTCACCGATAACTTTTGCTTTTTGTTTACATATCACAATTTCATAGCTCCCTGCATTAAAACAAGCTCTCAACACACACTCGAAAGGCAACATCAATACAAAACTTCAATGACTAAATTCGATGTTGCATTTTCTTTTTTATTATCATAAAGGGGAAAACAACATTCTACGAAAATACCCAATTTGTAGGAAAACATTTCCTTAAAAGTGTGTATAAATGAAACATATGAATACAAATGTTCCGTAGTTGGCATACTCTTGCAGGTAAAAAAAAAATACATGTATTCTCGAAACAGTATATTTTACTGCTCACATGATTGTACATAATATTTTTTGCGTATGTATACATAAACATCTATTAGCATTTAAATGGGAGAAAAATATACGGTCAGAGAATATCATATTTACTGATTTGAATATAATTATGTGGATTACAGGCACAAAACTGATTTCTTTGAATATTGAGTGTATGAACACTTAATTCAGTTCTCTAGTTCCCTCCGCCATTGCACTTTTATTTCATTTTGCAGATAATAACCAGACAGGTCGTGGAGATCTCGAGTAAGAAATTTCTTGACGAGTGAATGAGGTTTGAGATGTCCTTATGTACAGGTCTGGTTGAAACAAACACAGCTTTGGAATCCGCGCCTGCAGTGGAACTACAATAAGAAAAGCAAACAGAAATATTTAGTTTGTTATAATGATTTTGTATGGATAGATATAGATACTGCACCTTCAATACATTTAAAGTTAAAAGCTAACTTTCAGTGTTATTTTGATATCAATGTTTATGATTATTATGTTGAAAATGATGAGTGATAAATATAGATATGTCAAAGAATAATATCCGGACAAAAACAAAAAATCTTAGGCTAAAGCCCAGAAGAGTCATCATGCCTTATACTGGATGAGACCACGACTTCTTAATTTACAGATTCCCAGTTCGAATCATGGCGTCATGGTGGTTATGTCCTTGGGTCAGGGGCGGCCCTAGTCGGGATATTGTCAGGTAAGTTTTTGTTGTTGTGGCGGGTATCACAGAGGCCTTTTTATGTTTTATTTGGCCTTCTGACCTGTCGTCCATCGGTAAACTAAGAATACTATCATTTAAAATGAACAAGGACCGTTGTAGTAATAGATTAGTCTAAATTATTGATTAATTTGACTTTTGATAATCGGCACGAAGAATTATGTCGGTTACATTCCGTCAGGTACACCCCTCTACTCATTGTACTATGGATTGGCCTCGTCGCGCACGCCGCGTCCGCCGCCCGCCGCCGCCGCCAGAGATTTCCTTTGTGAAGCGCCTCTACCGCTGCATTACTTCTCCGATCATCTTCAAATTGGTATGAAGGGTGTATTATAGGTAAAGCAAAGACGCCTATTGTTTTTGGTGGTGGCGCCCTCGCTTGGTCCGTCTTTGTACACAAAAAGGTGCATTTTTCAGGGTCTACTTGTGTGCCTGATACTGGCCGCATTTCTTGACGGATTTTTTTTTCCAAATTTGGTGTGTAAGTGTATCATGGTCAACTCTAGACACCTATAACTTTTGGTGATGCTGCCCCCAATGTTCCACCTTTTACTGGGTCAAAGGTCAACCTTATAGGTCTAAATTTGCAAAAATGCTTATTTTTTCAATTACTTTGTTGGTACTCAAAGGATTTTATTCAAACTTGCTGTATAGGTGTATGGGTGGTCATTCTACATGTAGGCCACGTTAGTGTTCGGTGACAGCGCCCTCAGTGTTCCGACTTGGGTGCCATGTCATATTACTTGTATATGATCTAGAATATCGGCCACATTTCTTGGTCTGATTTTATTCAAACTTGCTTTGGAGGTTTATTTGGGGGGGGGTGTCATTTTGCGTAACAATAGTTTTCAGTGACAGCGCCCTCATTGTTCCGACTTTTATTGGGTGCCATGTCATATTTCTAATTTATCCAAATGGGGGGTGAAGGGACGGGTTCGGGGAATACATGTGCTCAAAGGGTCCCTCCCCGCCGAGTGCCTCTAGTTATAAAAAGGACTCATCGACTACCTTGCCTTTGGGTAAGAAACTCGTCTTCCACTGGCAAATGTGCGTTAGCATTTGCTGAGGAGAAAGACGTTAACGGTTAGATGCGTCTAACTATATTACTGGCTTATTCTGCATGCAATCAATCATTTTAGGACTTTTTGTTAGTAATTTGGGTAGCGGATTTGCACGCCAAAATTGGCAAAAACAATGAAATCAGCTAAAATCATCTACAATGTAAAGATTATAATAAATAAACACCTCTAATAAAACCATTAACTAAACTACGTAGTTTAAGTTAAAATCTAAACGGCAAAAACTTATGATTATACGAAAATTCTGTTAGTGTTGTCTGGCGCGGTCTGTCGCGGCCAGTTAGACGAAGGTAACTTAGAGTTTATGCAGCTGACTATATACTCAGCACTGACCACAGCGCTCAGCTGTTGATGCAAACGCCTATCTGGGACAAATTTGAACTCATACAAACAATATTCTGATGGCATACCTGTGGATTTTAAACTTTAAATACACCAAGTGTAAGTGCTTAACTACAATTTGGGAAACGATAACAAAGTGGGGTCTTGTTGTAGACAGTAATCACCTAACCGATGCTGTTGCTATCGAAAGAGCGTCACGATAGGGCGATTTACGAAAAAACTCCACATCGTACTCTACGCTCGGTAAAAAAATATTACCCTTGTATTTGTGTTTGTGTTTCATTGTGGTGCGTGCGTGTGTTTCTTTGTTTGTGTTTATTTTTGTGTGTTCGTGATGGTGTGCTTGTGTATGTTGTAGTTACCAATTGCAAGTATTAATGTTATACGTGACCATTTTTTTCTATTATGGGGCTACAATATTTCTGAATAAGACGCTGAATAAAATATCGCCCTCTTGTGACCAACAATAACAAAATAATAGAATAAAAATTTGCAGGTTCTTTTTTTCTCTCTCTCAGCCGGTGCAAAGCGCTACGGCATGCAAGGATGGATATCTTGCCGGATGGTGGATTGTTCTCAGTCTTTCACACAAAGACGCTGAAGTCGATTCCCACCACGCGCATGTTGGTTCTTCAGCAAGGCGATTTATTCACATCGCTGCTCCACCTGAGGGTCGGAGAAAATAAGAGACGAGGTTGAACCTGGAGTTGTAGTAAGTTCAGGGTCCTGTGGGATATCATTTTTTTCGTGACAGAAGTAACTACCATGCTTAAGTGGGAGTAATTCATTGTTATCTTTATGATTACCATTATCATGCAGTAGTAGTAGTAGTAGTAGTTAGTAGCAAGTAGTAGGAGGAGTATTTATTTCTTCTATTTTTTTTATTGTTTACTCTTTAGGCACGTCATTTAACAACCTACTCTTCCACATTGATTACGTATTTGTGTTGACATCCCCCCCCCCAAAAAAAAAAATGTAAAGTCCTATTATACATTACGTCTGTGAAGAATCCTATATATCATGAGATTGCTAGCAGGCTCGGGGTAGAGAACAATAAAGGACGCAATGTTCCGTGACGGGCATTGACATGAACGTGTGGTAGACTTACATTACAGTGAAATTCGGTGAAAAAAAATGGCTAGGCCAAATAGAACAGCGAAAAAAACGAACAAAAAGCTAGGGCATTTTTTTTTTCTTATCACATTTGTAGAGGGGTATTTGATCTGTTCCCATCGCGTCTTGTACATTTATAAAGTTATATTTTATCGATGATATGCACTTGTGCATTGCCTATAAGATATTCATGTTTGAATCAGTAAAGTAAACAATCGTGAAATATTCAGTCTATAGAAGCAAACGCTTGTTGGCATTTGTTTACGTTCAGATAACATGTCAAAGCTCACAATGAACGCCAGTATTTTGATAAAACATCTGTAATGTCATGGTTATATAGTTTTCCAATCTTACAATAAAGCTGGAATAGGAATAAAATAAATGTCTTAGATTTATGATTCTTTCTTAATTTGTCTGAAGAAATGAAATTATACAAGTACACATGAAAAGCTAAGGACATGCAAATAGTTAATGTCAATGGTACCGTATGTGGTATATCACACACACACCCTACTTTAGCTCATACTACCTCTACTTTAGCTCGTATCTATGACACTCTATTGTAACACACACATACCCCTATTTTAGTTCATACAACCTCCAATTTACCTCGTATTTATAACATTCTGTTATAACATAGGCATACCCCAATTTAGCACATCCAACCTCTAATTTAGCTTGTATTTATGACAACTGTTATAGCATAGACATAACATAACATGTTGTATAACATAGACGTAGCCTACTTTAGCTCATACAACCTCTAGCTCGTATTTATGACATACACATACCCTGTTTTAGCTGATAAAAACTCTACTTTAGCTCGTATTTATGGCACTTTGGTGTAATATACACAAACCCTACTATACAGCGAGTTATACAACATCTACTTCATTTATCGCCCCGACTACGCCCCGACCTCTACTTCAACTCATCGTTTGCTCCCCCAAATTCTCTCTTTCGCTGGGAACACGGCGGATCTGCTACCCACTTCGGTGAGCTTTGATGCTAGAAATAGTGCACACTGATTTTTCTTTTTTACCCAATGGAGTGCCGCGTGACCGCACAGTAACAATGGTGTTTGTACGAACAAATCAATTGCTTATCTGCCGTCACATGACTTTAGGTTCCATGTAGCAACTTATTTGAAACCACGCTGGCCCCGGGAGCTGGCCAAATGCTCTCTGTCTCTGGGAACACGTGGGATCTGCTGCCCTCTACGATAAGCTTTGATGCCAGAAACGGTGCACACTGATTTTTCTTTTTTCCCCAATGGAGTGCTATAATTTAAGGTCGCGAGGTGCATATCTATAATTAAACAAACGTGTCGATAAAAAACAATAAATAAACCAGCGTGAATTGTAAATGCCATCTGCTGCTCAGGCAGCGACACTACCACCAGGCTTCAATTGGTAAAATGATTAGCGGCCAGTGACTCGATGAACTTGAAAAAAAGTACCCACGCTCTCAATTCTGACATTGTTCAAAGTAGTCTTGAATAAATGAGTGGAAGAGATAAATCAGAGATAGGAAATAAATCATTATTTAATGACGACCTCTGTATTTCCCGATGATCATAAAAGGCTGATCTATAATGTGCCAGGTAGCAGATGTCATAAATATTGCGATGAAACCATTTAATACCATGAACTCTATCAGCGGAATATATTTCTTTGATGGTATCAAGACAGCCACTTCTCGATTATCTGCACGTTAAACATACTACCTACGTGTCTTTTCAAGGAGATTAATACTTGGTCGCATAATGTCACTAAACACAAGACAAAGAAGAAGTTTAGCAAGTGTATTTTATGCTTTGGTAATAGCTACTCATGTATCTATCTTATGGTCCACATTAACGAAATAGAAACTGACAAAATGAGCATACCAAAAAACCATCTCGAAATCTTGTTTTGGACACTGGTTAACACACTTTTAATAAAGTGATGGTAACGGGAAATCAATTAATCAACAGATCTTATAAAAAATTATGATGGCTTGATGTGAGGAAACTGCGAAGAAAAACATCAACTCTAATACAGTGGTATGGTCTTTATTTTTCACAAGTCTGCAGTCACAAGCATAATACAAATACCTTTCTTTTGCACATGGGTAAATTATAATTGAAAGCTAGCTTACTTAACAAACATACCAGCGAACTAACAGCATTTGAATGTGTTATCTGGAAAAGACACTACCGCCATGCATTGAAGCTATTACTGCTTACCAGAAATAAACTTTGAACAAATATCAATTATGTGAATCCTGGCATATTTGTGACCTAGGCGGATATTGTCTACTAAATGAATGATTATTCACAGAAGTGAAATGAACTGTTATTTTTAAAAGAGGTTCAACATTTTAATATCGCAAACTGCTAATAACAAAATTGTGTACGGTTCAGAAATAATATTTATTTTGATTCAGCGCCTCCATATTGACAAGGAAGTATCTAAATTGCATAAAACTGTGAAATATACGCTGGATTATGCATATTTGATATTTTTATCGCAGCTATTTTGAATATTTGCACTTTTACTGCTTAGGGTTTATACCTAACTATCACTGGATTTTAGAATCAGCACAGTCGTATTCGACAAGGCAAGCGCATCAGAACTATTCGACCGGGAACTTTTATAGGCCCATAACGTATATAATGGCCTCATTTTTCGACGAAATTCTGTTTTGTTTTGTTTTTGGCCAAGTGACATCCAGTCAGGCTTTTGTCGAATTGATAGATTGACCTAAAATTTAATCTGTGATTTTCACTGCCCCTGTGTAATAAGATTTGCCTTTCAAAATGTTTTACACATTAATTTTGACACTGGGTGGATCGTCGATGCATTTGTTGGTAAGTCTTCTCCTTCCTCTACTATCTTCCATCCCGTCCTTCCCTCCTTCCGGTCCTCTAAATTTCCCTTGCTTTCTCTCTTGTATCCATCGTCCACCTTCCCCTCTCTTTCTATACAGCTATCTTTCTTTCTCACTTTCTTGTTTTCCCTTTCCCACTTTCTGTCGTTTAATGCCGACTGTTTCTTGAATTTACCGACTATGTGTATAAATGGAAGAGTGGTGTCACCACATCCCTCCAGCAACCTTTGCTTCACTGATGACACAAGTGAAAACACTGCAGTTTATGGCTTTCTGATGGCAGTCGCTAAGAGGTAGTTTTTTTTTTCTTGTTTAACAATTACCAAAACTATGAAGTGTCTTAGTAATATGCTTGATGGATTCAGAAGATACGTAGAATGCGTCTCAGTGTTAAGAAAAGAGTGTGTTGATGCTGGAACTGAAAATGTAAATACAAAGTCAAATGTCAGAGATATCCTGGTGCTAGTATCCCAGGAATCAGGAAAGCAAGTTCGACAAGGTTCAGTAACCAGATTGGGATGCTAATGAAAAAGTCATTGATGTCTACCATGCATGAAGGGAATGCAAATGTGGATATTGATCTCACTATAGTTTTCAAACTTTGCGTGGTAGGCAAATTCACGGTCACTCGGGCACATTATACTTATTTGCATATCGCGTGGATGATGTTGATTGGTCGATCTGAGAATAAAGACATCAATGGCGTGATCTGAGCTAAACTAGTAGATGACGTACAAAGGCGTAAATATCCCAAAACTGGATATCGCTGGGGTAGTGTGTCTCAGTGCAGGAATCTGTTTCACGATGCACTAAATTAAAGACGTTGTTTAACATTGTGAGAGCCCCCTTCCAAAAATATTCAAATTTTGATATATGACCAATATAATAACATATTATCACCCTCATAAAATAATTGCCTAAGTCAAAACTTTTTCCAAAATCAAGTTTTTGCCTTAGTCCATTCCGCTGTGTGAGATACAACTTCTGATATAGTTGCCTACAGTAACTTTTATTATACCCCAAGTGATACAATCTTCCAATAACAGAACCAGAGAATTAACTGTCTCTCTCCTATTTTCACATCCAACCTGTTTTTATATTTTTTCTTAAAACTGTCGAATGTGGCTGTGGGTGACGATTATGTAAAGTAATATCTACAGGTAATATTGGTGTAAATAATTAAATGAATTGTTTTTCCCGATTTTAATACTTTATGATTTTGTCCTAAATTCTACTAGCATATGTAAATTACGATATGTTGGCATGGAGGGAATTCATCCAAATCCCGAAAGAAAGAATATTGCACTCCAAAAACTCGATGAGAATGATAATTCACACTGAGTTTCGCTGCCACAGTGATTGGATCTTTAGCGCTTATAACAATTCTTAAAAATGCAGATATATGCTTGTTTTAATACAACTTGGTCCTTCCACGAATAATATGAACACAAATAACAACGACCACCATGTACCTATCCTACTCAAAAGGTCAAATGGACGTACCAACTTTCACGTGTTCCTATGTTATTTGCCACAAATATTTTCACCTTTAGTGGACCTTAATACTGGAATATCCATCCACAACGCATTAAAGATATGAACAGTGTTGTAAGTTTAAAAATTAGACTGAAATCAAGACTACTCGTTACTGCGTACAGCACTGGATAACTTTAAGCTGGTTCGACATAATCATGTTTTTTTTTCACGTCACTTTTCAACATGTCGTCTTTATGACCTGCGTGTCCCTTTGAACTGTCGAACAAGCACATAACATGAGTGAGCGACATGGATGCTAGTGTGTGTAGCGTATGTGTTTTTGTGTGTGTCTGTGTTTGTGAATTATTCGAGTGTGTGAATGCGCTTGCGTGTGGGTAAATGTGTGTGTATGTGTGCATATCTGTCTGCTTGTGTGTTCATTTAACTTTCTTTCATTGTATTGTTTTTTTTTCTTATTATAATTACAATATGACCCAAATTGAAAACTCACTAACCGTCGCGTATGCAATACCCCATCGTCTCCTATTATCTAAACATCAGAAATATACCTAATGTTTTCTGGTTGCCTGTAGAATATCTAAATGAAGATTCTGTACATGTAGACTCGCTTATCATGAGGATGAGGTTTCTTTAAAGCGTATACGTTAGTGTACTTAACTCATTTACAAGCCAACCGAAAAATAAGGTATCTAGTTCCCCTTTACTTTTTTAATACTTATTCGTGTACCTTTCTAGTATGGTAGATATGAATTGACGTGGCAGTCGGACAGGTGCATAGCTTAACTATTGCTTGGAGGTATAGAACTGGAGAACATCGCCTATCAGCTTGGCGTGTAGCCAAGAGAATCAACCACATTAAAAACACATTACAATACATTACCAACAGCAACAACATAAACATAATAGCCCATGAACTCATACATAAAGCAGGCTGCTGAAATGATCACTCATTGATTTTCAAAAAGAATTCGTTGCCATTATCACAAACAATATTCCATTTACATTCAGGACTATCTAATACATAATTTCATAGCAATGAAGAATTTCACAACGAAAATAAATTCTTTAAATGTGCGTCATGGTTGAAATAATGCATTTAGTTTTGTTAATTTCAGGTCACGAGGACTGGCGACATTATGTGTTTAAATAACATGGTTTTATTTTGCTAAGACCAAATACCTCTTTGCTCCACACAACCTTTTGACACCAGCCAAAACTATAAGCGAATGATTACTATGTATAATCATTTTTTTATTTACAAAATATTTGATATTTATTTCCGTAGAAAATACAGCTTTTTAAATCATAGCTTCAAAGTATAACTTACAATAGGGTGCATGTTAAAGCCACAGGCTAACATTGACCACAGTTAAAAAAAAAGGTGAGCTACATTATCTTCCATGCTCTATGTGTCTTTGGTAAGGTCTAAAAATGAAGACCTGAAAAACTGTACTTCAAAATTTAAGTTGACCAGATTCACTTGCCTATTTCCTCCCATAGACTTACTGTGTGTAGATCTGACTAATTCATAGTCGGGTAGAGTGCTAATTGCTTATTCTTGCATACCATGCCAGAGGCTGCATAACTTTCCAAACTTTGGTATTCTAGGGTGTTTATTTGTCCATTTGAACACTACTCTGTAGCTCACATATCGCAGTTTGACAATGTTTTAACTTGAAGCTCCACAATGTTAATCTCTTAAAGCCACTGGCTAACATTTACCACGGTTAAAAAAAAAATGTGAGCTACATAATCCTCCGTGCTCCTGTTGTCTTTAATAAGGTCTAAAAATGAAGCCATGGAAACAATTGTGTTTCAAAATGATGATTTAGTGCTTTAAAAAGTGAAAATAGTAAGTTGACCGGATTCACCTGCACATTTGCTGCCATAGACTAACTGTGTGTAGATCTAGGCTATTTTATACTCACCCCGAGTATTGTTTATTCATTCATATCTTGCCAGTGGCACCATACTTGTCCAAACTTTTGTATTCTAGGGTGTTTATTTGTCCAGTTGAACACTACTATGTAGCTCAGATATCAAAGTTTTACATTTTTTTTAATTGAATACCCACAATGTTAGCATATCACTTTAACAACTTACATAACTTGTTTTTACCATCAAAAGTTTCACAAAAACAACTTGGATAATTGTAATTGGGATTATTTTTTTTCATGCTGGTTATTAAAGGGCATTGACATGATTGACATGTTACAATATTTACAATATATACATGGGCTAGAGTGTATATTCAGGTTGGAAGGACTTGTCTTGACGAGAAATAAGCATTACTTCACTGGTATTGAATTAATCTCTGGCCCTGAGTGAAATTGATCCCACAGAAAGCGACACAACCTATTTTGCAGTCACATGTGCATACAGTATCTGCCTGCCAATCTTGTTACTAACAACTTCTCGTATAATAATAATAATAATAATAATAATAATAATAATAATAATAATAATAATAATAATAATAATAATAACAGTAAATATATATAGCGCAGCTACTATGTGTATATATTCAGCTGCACTGTTTCCATCAAGATAAAAAAGAGCAATAAATGTAGATGAATTATTACTTTTTTAGCCATTGTTATGTAAGCTGGATGGTTAGTTGTCTCAACTTTGAAAGGCGCCCTTTTCAAACTTGTAAGTGTTGAAAGGACACTTTAGGTACTTGTTACAGGTTTTTGTCTTATTTAGACAGGTTGCTTTAAAACAATACCACATAAATGTGCACTATTCTTGACAATGAATCACGTAACATTGAGTAATAACGTTTAAAAACAACAAAAACACACTACATGTTATGAGAGGGCATTTTATGAAACAGTCATGAATTTGTTTTGATTGCTAAAGCCATAACTCTGGCAGTTTGAATCTTTCAACTTTAATTTATGTGTGGGTTAGTCCTTACATAACATTGCAAACAATAATTTCTTGCTCAGTAAATTCAAATACTGCACTGTTTGCTCTTCTTCATATTTTTGTTCAGTAGTAACTGCCTTGCATTTTATGGCAGTTACAAAGCTAGAATAATGAATAGAAATACAATTAGAGATAAAGTAAGTTTTCATCAGCAATGGAAAATTATATTATTCCACAACATTTTCTCCCTTTTTGTCTTTTCTTCATGGATTGTTTTACTGGATTGTTTTTATGGATTTATTTTACTTCACCAGAATATTTATAAAACATAAAAATGATTTTTGTGACCTTTATTCTTACTATCCTGAATTTCATTTAAAAAAAGCAAAACACCAAATTTTAAGAGAGCAAATTCCACTCACATTTCACGAATATCATTGATGTACATGTAGCCAACACTTCAAGTTATGTACATTTAAGGAGTACTGCAGTAGCACTGCCTTCTCTTTCATCCAGTTATTGTCAACTCTTCTCAGTTATTTCTATGATCCTGTTTAAATAATCTTCGTGTATTTTTTTTTCAGATTACAATGCAATGACTGATCAACACAATGAATAAAATAAACATTAAAAGGCGAGTTCACCCAACAATTTTGACTTTATATGGTGGTCTTTACATTCTGTTTAACAAATATCCACCACTGTTCGAGACTCCACCCCTTAAATAAACCCATAACTCCATGGGAAGCGCTCCAATTTTGCAAAAGGAACTATGCTCGTGAGCTTGAATTCCCTGTTCCTTTTAACACTTGGTATCTAGAAATTGTCCGAGACCGAAATAGCAACAGAAAGTAGAGAAACCAGCATAATGATAAGTGCCACGTGCCGATCAGTGTCGACTGAAAGTCATCATGCAATAGAACCATTTCTTTGCTGTCTTTTCCATGCTCTCTGTTGCCATTTAATATTTTATTACCCGGCTATATCATACAAGAATTTGATTGATATTGATTTTGAATTGTCACCCTGTCGCGTTAGTGAGCCTATGCCATTGGAACACAAATATTCACTTAAATGTAGAATACTGAATTTCAGAAGAGAAACCATAACACTCCAGCAATACATGTACACTTGATTGTTTTAGGGCCGTGTTTTTGATTTGCACACCAAACCATTGTCCCGCAGAATTGATCATACTAAAATATAAGTAGATAAAAATGCAGTGTTCAATATTTGGGATTCATACCTTGTCAAGTTTTTGAAATATATACGAGCGAAAAGTCAAATAAAATTGACTGTTGCTCAAGTTAGAGTTTGTAACGTTAGTCGGTTTCAGACAATGTATGTAGATTCCATCTACTAATCTGGAAGCTGGTAGAGTCCACCCGTGTTAAGATTGCTTTACAATCGTGCACCTGCACTGGCGTGAGTTTTGACCTTGAACGCTTTGATCAGCAGGTATTCAGTTTTCACTTGCATGTTAGGAGAATCAGGTCTAGCAGTTAGACTATTTAAATATAAAATTCCAATTCAGTGTTCAGTAAGCAACGTAACTTCAGCGCATTCTGTTTAAACTGTATCAGGACTTATGTATATTCAAGTAAACTGGATTTCCATTCCGTAATGCTTTAGTGAGAGGTGAATACTTTTCTGAATCTGTACGTTATAGATAGATTTAGATTATTTGGTTGATAAGTCCAGTTTGGCGTGTGAAAATCTAAAGGACAATATTTATAAACAATATTTTCAATCAACGCTGGTATATTGCGACATCCTTTTTCAATTACAAGCCTAAATCGACAAAATGGAAAAGATTAATTTGCACTTTAACCTTTTTAGTAATGGCTCATTGCCAATTATAAAAAAGAACTGATTTATAGATTCTTTTCCACAGCTACACAAAGACTGCATTCATGGTTATAAGCCATCTACCAGGTGCCTGGGTTAAAATGTGCGAATTCACGCAGGAAGTGACAAACAAATGACAAACACCATTAGAGGACTTAAAGGATTATATAGTCGGCAACTAACAGGAATAAGTGTTGTGAGAATTATGGAAAATGGTGATAAACAAAGCCTAAATAAGGAGCACTGTCTGACACTTACCCTCAGCATGTCCCTATCAATTAATAAATTTCTGTTAAGTTTACGTCTGTAAGAAATTTTTCCATAGAATAATATCGCCGAAACAGCTACAGGGGGAGGAACTCCTTGCTTCAAACAGTGCATACATTAATGCGACACGATTAACACGTGTCAGGCGGCAAGTATTGTTCACGCCAGGTCTGCTCAATGCCAGCGCATGTACGATCTAATTGGTTGCGAAGAACTGACTGTTACCCCCAAAATCTTGTTCAACTTATTTTGGTTAGTTGCCGGCTACATCTTCCTTTAACGGGTACTATGGCTTTTATCCAGAGTGGTTTGGCGCTTCAGATTGGAGATAACTAATACAATAGTTTTATTTTGTTTGCTGCACCTACTACTGGGCGTTGGATAACATATTTTCTATTGATGGTTGAATAATGACTCATCCTGCTTGTATTCTCAACATTAATAAAATGGCTAACTTGCACAGAATTATTGAAAAAAACACACCTGATTTTGAACTAAATCCATACCTGTTATCAACTCAGTAACAGGACCTGTAGGAAATATTAGTCTATAGATACCAGATGCCTAAATTTGTTTTGCAGTCTACCCCATGTTGTTGTTATTGCTTAACTCCATTTTTATGGTGCTGAATCCAAATTTGGAAGATGCAACTTTTGCATCCTTCAGGACTTTGAAAGATTCAAGATGGCCCCAATATTGAAGTTCAAATTTCCATAGTCAGAAAATGTTCACCTGATGTAAGAATATTGATTGATTTTGATCAAACTTTAATTCACATCCATTAAAACAATCACTTAATGTATAAAACAGTTTTATTTTAGATGATGATGACCTTATAAATTGTCTTCTTTAAAGGTTGCTTGTATAATGTTTATAATATTTTCGCATATGATGTATTCAAGTGCAGGAACTGGCAGATATGTAGTGAGTTTCTGGAAAGGATTATGGATTACTTTTGAGAACTTGTGAGAAACAAGCATATCATACCGCTCGATTGTTGAATGTGGGTCAAAACTTTGTAGGTTTAAATCACTTCGGTGAAGGTTTATTCAATTTATCCCAGACTTGATGTGTTGTGGTAAAATAGATTGTTAATATTGGGTAATTGTTTAGGAAAAACGCCAACATTCCCTGACCATCAAGGTCTGACACGTTTTTAACGGTCTCTAAAACTTTTAAATTACGGATGCGAACGGAAAGCCTGGTTTAGCCTTGGAGCAACGTTTATGCCCACGGTAACAGAAAGCTCCCGGACAATAGCAAGA
>JZLH01S0495440.1:62089-92846 GCA_001188425.1 Eucidaris tribuloides
AAATGATTAATATGCACATCCCATTTAAGTTCAGCATCGATATACATACCCAAGTATTTCACACTTTCCACTTGATTGATTACATGACCTTTTATGCTTAGGTCCAGTCTGTTATACTTTTTAAGCATATGCTTATTTCCAATTAACATACTCACGGTTTTGTCATAATTAATTTTTAGTCTGTTTTTGGTAATCCATCTGTCAAGATTTACAAGTTCATTTTGTAAAATTGATTGAACTGTATGTGGGTCTTTATGAGAAAAGTAAATGACGGTGTCGTCCGCATACAAGTGAACTTTACATGAATCGAAAATAGAGGGCAAGTTGTTAATAAAGATTAAAATGTATGCGTTATAGTGCATGTTGCAATACTTTTGAATAGAGAAGGTATATACCCCGGATATCAAAGTTTGACATTTTGTTTCAAACTGAAGCTACACAATGTAGGCCTATTACTTTGAAAGTGAGATTGGGCTACAATTGCTTGTTTCCTATTCGTCACCTTTTTAAAGATGGGAATAACTTCGGTTAATTTCATATCATCCCTGCCCCTTCTACCCCACCCCGGCCCCCTAAAATGATAAAGTAATTTAAAAATCAAGAATAAGCCCATAAAGATTGCGTCCATATTACAGGAAGTCAGCACGCATCGTGATTTTCCCACTCCATGAAAGATTTTCCGTATCTGAGGCACCTTGTAATGTTTCTCAATAATTTGTAAGGCCCAAAGTATACTCTCCTCTATTCGTAATATATTCATAAACCGTAAAATACGGCTTCCAGAAAAGAAAACTCAGATGCAAGAATCTATTTTAAGTGATTTCAAACATACAAATATCGTGTATGATATCCCTGCTATTACTGAACAACGTTCTGTAAATCAATGTTATTGAATTAAATGCTTATTTATACCCTCAAACGGCATATGAATGTCTTGGACAGAACGAGCTTAGACAAGTCTTTGGTTGTTAACAAAAAGGGTTTGAACAAAAACAAATGAGTATCACTTATCCACATATTCCAATGTTCCACCATGTTTCTTGGTGATAAAATACGCGCGAACTAATATTAAATGTTGATTATTAGGGCAGAAATATGTCGGTTATATTCTCAACGAATTCATGACACACACACTCATAATGTCTGCACAAAATTGCGGTTAGTTGGCATTTTATTTTGAGCATTTATGTTGATGTAAAGATTTGTTTTGTTAATTTTTACTTGATTCGATTCACATTGAGCTAACCACAATGTTATAAAGAGTGATTATTTTGTCTGTAGTAGGTACATGTACATATGTTCGTGTTCACGTGGCAAATCTCTAAAGATGTTCATCAACAGTAGTGTAACACCAATTGTGCATTAGACAAGAAAGGTGGAAGTTCAAGCAAATCCCTCACCACTATTCCAAAGTTGTCTCGCCAACATTTCTTT
Organism: Eucidaris tribuloides; assembly: GCA_001188425.1. Lineage (NCBI taxonomy): Eukaryota > Metazoa > Echinodermata > Echinoidea > Cidaroida > Cidaridae > Eucidaris > Eucidaris tribuloides. Next base: position 63,524 of record JZLH01S0495440.1, read on the forward strand.
GAGTTTTTGAAAAGGACGCCATACCGACGTCTATGAGAAATATTTAGCCATTGTGTTTATTGTATTCAACGCTCAATTTAGGTCCAAGTGTGCTGGATAAAAAGATTTATTTTTGCTATAAACAGTTTGAATAATGTGTAAACCCCGAAAGTGCAGATCTACTGTATAAGAAAAAAAAATCCTCAAATGAATTCTGCATACATGTCTACTCAGAATAATAATGGGAAAGCCTCTTATAGCTGGCGTTTGACACATTATGGAGAATGTAAAAAATTGAATAATTTCGGTACTAAGTCTCTTTACTTTTCTTATTCTTATTGTAAAAGCGTCACGCAGGTTCAAAATGGTTATGTTCTTAAACTTCAGTGAGTGGAATATCAGTATGACTTGTATTAATCAGGAAAGGCTCTCTATCACAAACAAAATATATTGATTGCTTTCGAATGATTATTTGTAGAATAAATGTATTCATATAAATTCTGAATGCATGTCTACTGAAAATGATTATTGCAATGCCTCTAATACCAAACGTTTGACACAAATGGATAATGTAATAAAAATGGTATAATTTCTGTACTAGATCTCTCTAGTGTCTCATTCTTAATTGTAATAGCATCACGCATTTACGCACCACATAAACATAGAAATATTCATGAACATTTTGGTCCCTTGGTGTTGATTTAAACAAAGGTTATAACCTGTCTCAATGATCTGACCAATTATAGGTTTCCCGTTTGGTACCACCTACTTTAAAGTGATAGGCTAACATTGTGGGGCTTCAATTTAAAAAGTTGTCAAACTTCGATATCTGAGCTACATAGTAGTGTTCAAATGGACAAATAAACACCCTAGAATACAAAAGTTTGGAAAGTTACACTGCCAATGGCAAGTTATGCATGAATAAACAATTAATACTCGGGGCGAGTAGAAAATAGCCTAGGTGTGCACACAGTAAGTCTATGTGAAGAAATGGGCAAGTGAATCCGGACAACTTACGATTTTCACTTTTTTTAAAGCACCAACTAATCATTTTGGAATACAATTTTTTCAGGGCTTCATTTTTAGACCTTATCAAAGACACTGGTAGCATGGGGAATCATATAGCTCAGATTTTTTTTACTGTGGTAAATGTTAGCCATACCTTTAAACGTTCTTATAGAAATTAGCATAAATGTTCAAAACGATTATGTTCTTCAAATTCAGTGAGTGGAATACCACCATGACCTGTATTCATCATGAAAGGCTCTCTATCACAAACAAAAGGTATTTTCTTCTTCCTCCTACTCTTCCTCTCCTTCTTTTATTACATTCAGTTGCAGTTAGGGGTTAATCGTCCAGGATGGGGGTTTGAGAGATATTCTAGAGAAGAGTTGTCCGATAGTAATAGTCCCAGGTGGTTATTGTACTACAGGCATTTATTCTGAGGCAAAATGTGAAGATAATTATCCCAGGTGGTAATTGTCCCGGATGAATAGTGGTCTAGGTATTAGATATGTAAATGTGTGTGTGTGGAGGGGGAGGGGGTGGGACTGTCGGTTGGGGTAATTGCATGTGTGAGGTATTTGCCGGTGGGCAGTTGTCCAGGGGAGGGGAACTTATCTGTGGATTTTGTCCGGAGGGCAGTTTTTAGAGGGTAGTTGTCCTAAAATTTGTTTTAATATCATTCTAGTAACATTAACCGTCGCCCAAGCATTTGTACTCATAAAATGTCGAGAAAGTTTAAAACGATTGTTAATTTTCGATTAGCTTCAGGAACAGTAATTGTCTCCTTATTACCTCAGCTAAATGATACAATAGGGACTAAAACGGTGTCCCCTGCCAAAAGAAATTGAAATCTGATTCTTATGTGTTTACATAATATTTGCTTAATGTTTGAAAACAGAGGTACAAAATATTACCGATGACCATTGATGACATTATGTTAGTAATTCACTAACTGAACCTACGTTGTGCTTTTCAAACTTCTTACGATCTGCTAAACAATAATATACAATTGAATGGGTTACCTTGTGTTATCCGTTCAGCAATTCAGTGTTTTGCACATAACGATTTTGTATAGAATAGATTGATGAAAAGCGACGGATATTGAAAAGTGATTATTATCTGAAATCTATGGATTTTAAGACGGCCTTGACATGCTCTATAAACTTAACGTATTGAGCCCCCCCCTCCAAAAAAAAAAAAAAGAAAATTCGCTTAATAAAATGTATTTGGTTTCTTTAATATGCTCGATATTTGAACCACCAAGGATAACAGCCATTGTGTTTTTTTTTTGATACCCATGGGTAAGTATGTCTTGTTTGATATATTGAGTTTGGTTTTATTTGCCAGCAACAATATATGGCACAACATAAAAATATTTACAATGACAACAAATGCAGGTTGTAGAAGCTGGCAATTGTTTGGCCCCAAATCACCTCTTCTGTACTAGATAATATACACAAGAAAGCTCATGTCATTAATACATACGTAATTTTACATCAAACGATATGAAAGATGAGAGAAATTAAACACAAACCAAAAACCATGCAGCACTTCCAATTGTATATTGATTGCTATAAGGTAAGATATATTCCGTTTCAAGTAAATCAGATAGGAATTGTACCCTTAAAGTAAGTTTTCTGTTGTTGGAGATAGTCGGGCAGATTCTTTTATAGAGTAGCACCTTCGTATGATATAGAATTTTACCTGGCACGGCTTTAAATTTAGACGGGCAAAGGTACATTTCTCCTTATGTCTTGTTGAGTACTCATGACAGAAACATTGCCGGTAGTCAATCAGGGAATGTGGAAGATTGTTATTTACTAAACCATACATGAATACTAATACTGCCCGATTATGCAATCGATAAACGTTTAAAATCTTTAAATCTGTAAACAGAGATTCAGAGTGGTTGCTCCATTAAATGTTATGACACGTACCTCCATCTTTGAAGTATTGATGAAAAATATTAATGAAATTAGTCTTTATATGACCGAATAAACACATTATACAACAACGGCAGTGCAATGTTACTCCTTTTGGGGGGTACTGAAACAAACCAATGCAAAGTGCATTTGTTTTCTAAGAGAATTTCGTGATATCTAGGATGGCCGCTAAAATGTAATAATAATTATGATATTCCGTTTTGTATAGCGCATCACAGGTAGCTTATTACACGTCCCTATGCGCTACAGGCGTACTTTATATTAAAGTTTGTGGAAAATGTGTGAATGGGTAATTGTTTTGTTTAACGTACGATATAATGTATTATTGACGCAGATAATTTTAACAGTAGCTTCTAAGGAGACCACCCACGTAATGATTGTCATGTATTTGCATGTAAATACATTCGAAACGCTGAAATGGCAAATATGTTGGGAGAGTTTCCAATGTTCAAGCACCGACAGTAATTTGGTCGTGATCATGAATTAAGTGAGTGTTTCACAGGCTCAATGAGCGTCTTTATGCCACAAAACCAATTCGGACCTCCCATCAAATGTGATATAGGAGATCGCAGGTTTGCATGTGTGTGTGTGTGTGTGTGTGTGTGTGTGTGTGTAGGGACGGGGTGGATTCTGGGACCTGGATAATGCTTTAATAGCATGAAAAGCTTGAAGGACTTCCCTATTCGTATTATTCCATGAGTATATAAATTGAGATATTACAGTCAGTGGGGGGGGGGGGTGGGGAGGGTGGTGCTCTATAATAAACAACGTGCCTAACCAAGCACGAAATTGGTAAAATAAACCAAATAAACAGTATCTGTTTATATGTTTCAATATTCTTTGCTTATTTTGTTTCTCATTCATTCATAAGAACAATGCGTAATTCCTTGAAGAAACTCACCAATGATTTCCCATTGTGTGCACTTAGAATTTATCTATATGCAACCTAATGAAAAGCCATATGTGTTTGGCCATCTGCAACTGCATCTGCAAGAAACATGTTCTGTACACTTTCTTCTTTTGAATAAAAGAAGTGGTCCTTTGAGTAAAATAAGTCGATATTATACTCGTTAATTATGTTTCCACTCTTTTCTAGTAAATAGTTTATAATTTAATATACTCTACTCAATCTTGGTGGACATCTTAAATGTTGTACAACCGTCAAAGATACATATCTCAATAAATAAAGATTCGGATTCTGCTTCCTCAAAATAGGGTGAAACAATGGAAACAACATTGCCAGGACGACATGACAAGATTCGTCCTCTGCCGTCCACACTAATAAACACAACACAAATCATACCGAAACTAATTTGAGCAGAAAAAAATAGCGGGGATGTTCTTAACTCATTGACTAACTTATGTGTGAAAATGTGATTGATGCGCCAGGTCATACATGATTGAACTTGCATTAAAGGAAAAGTTGTCACTTTTCCAAAGTCACATGAGTCATTTATTATGCCCTATAACAGTAACAGTTTTTAAAACTATTTTCCAAACACAGAATTTTGTCAAAAATTCTCTATCGCAAATCTCCCAAAATGCTCCATGTGAATTTTGGATGAGTTGGCAGATCAATCACATGTTCACACACAAGTTAGTCAATAAACAAAACGCCAAATGCGAGGCTTACACGCATAAATGTAAACTTTGTAGAGTATCTACTAAATCAACCCTTACAGTTGTTTTTGTAATACGCGCTGAACCATTGCTCAAAAGGGAAAAATACAAATATAAAAAAAATACAATTTAATGTACGTCATTTCTTTTGTGTAGGTTTGCTTATTAACAATATGCAAAGGATACCTAACAAAGGCATTGTTTTGAAACTAGGTTATCTATGTCACGCCCAGAAGATAAATATATGAAATCATTAAAATAAGGAATTGATATTTATACAGATTGCCCGAGCGATACATCTTATGCTATTTTCAGAATTTTCGTAGGATTGCAAAAATATCTGTGTTGCAAGTTTTAGACAGATCTTTAAAGACACTATATGACAAATGCCACAGATGAAAATGTACTGTAATAGCACCAATTTAGGGGTAGGTGTGACTGTTGTATAAATTCCTATGCCTACCTATACTGCACCTTAACGAATAATAATAATAATAATAATAATAATAATAATAATAATAATAATAATAATAATAATAATAATAATAATAATAATAATAATAATAATAATAATAATAATAATAATAATAATAATTTAATAATAATTTCATACTTTTCATTTAGATCACTTTCTTTACTTATCTCTGTTAACTGGTGGTTTGTTCTTCCTTTAACAAATAGAGAGTGTCGTATATTTGCATTTAGTAAGACATATTACTTACTTCTGACCATATATTGCTTCAGACTATATGCAATTTATCTGCTAAAGTATAGTGTCTTCACTCGTTTGCCGTAACAAGTCGTATTTACTACTGTTAAACTAACCTGATCATTTTCAATCATTTTGCTTACAAACTGCTATCAAGTTATAAACTGATAATTATATACCTATAAATTCTAATCTTAAAACAAGGTGATCATTTACAGGCTCATTTTCTTTAAACCAAGCACAGATTGACTATATATTTCAATAGAAATCCGAAAGTTTTTTTATCCTAATGTTCCCATAAAAAGCCGTACGCATTCCACAAGTCTTTACCCCAATTATTTTTTTTATCGAAAGTATATGTGCACCTTTAAACTATGTCTGCTTTGGTTATTATTGTGTTGTTTTGCAAATATTTGCTGTGATTAAATTCCCCTCATTCCTTTGCCATATGCCAAAGTGACGTTCAATATTTGGCGTACGTATTTGGAATATATGGTTTTGAATTGTCCTAGTCTGACTATTATTTCAATTCGAACTATTTCATCGGAATGTTTAAATAAATGAATGAGACTGAAATTCCTGAACAAGTTCATTGTCGTGAGACCTCAGATAAAGGGGGGAATTGGATAAAACGTAAAGGAACAACAAGTTACCACATGGTTACCTGGGCTTGTGACGAAGGTGCGTCACTTCGCATTCAACTTCATCATCCGTCCATATACGCCCCCCTGTTTTGTAGAAATGGTGATTTGTTAGCGTGCCAAATTTCAAATACCTTTTCTTTTCAATAACAACCATAATCGTAATGCACGTGTATTATAAGAATAGAGAGATGAAGAGAGAACAAAAATCAAGCAAAGAAGAAACAAAAAAAGATGAAGAAAAGAAAAGGAACAAGAAAAAAAGAGGGAAATGAAAACGAAAAAAGAAAAAAAGAAGGAAACGAGGAAAAAAGGCGGAAGAGGAGAAGACGAAAAAAAAGAGAAGGAGAAGGAGATTTAAAAAGCAAAATAAGATCAAAAGAAGAAAATTAGAGCAGAAGAACGTAAAGGAGGAGAGGGAGGAAGAGAGGGAGAAGGAGGAGGAAAAAGAAGGAGAAGAGGGAGAAAAGAAGTATCCGTTTATCATAATTATTTACTTTTGCGAGTTGCTGTGACACAGACACAGACACAGACACATACACATACATACATACCAAAATACAATAACACCCACAGACTAGACCAAGGACGTACGAGACATACACACAGACAAACCCACTCCCACACAAAATTCAAACCACAGTTTTTCTTCACTGACATTGTTTTCTATTTAGGCTGAAAGTATGTAGATCTGTATTTATTTTGTTGTGGTGATATCACAGGGAGTTGTGTGTTTTTACTTGCTCTACTTACTTCAGTTACATACTCAAACCTTTTCTATGCCAAAAATACTTTACAAATGTAAATTACTCAATGTGTGAAAACTGCGGGCCAGAACCGAAAATGTAGACGTGTTTGGCATGGAGAGGTGCATATGGATGGAGGTGGAACTAAAGTTTAAAAAATTCGAACACATACTAGAAAAGGGGTGCACACGTCTTGTTTCTTGCCAAGGGCAGAACTCCTCTCAACGGGTGAAGGTGTGGGAGGGGGTGCACGTGTACCCAGTGCTTTCCAGCCTACGCCCTTGAGTACAGTATTCCAATCTGTCTTATTTTGTGAAGCCTCTGTAAAATCTTGCTGTAGATATGCATGTTCGGTATCAGGAATGGAGCAATGGTAAACATTCGGGGGGGGGGGGGCGACACACGAGTTTCACGGCCAAATCATAAGATGCTCAACCAATCACTGCCACATACGTGACATCATTCTGGCTCCGTAAAAGGTAAAGGTAAGGGTGAGGGTTTATCGTCTTGTACCACTGTAGAAACAATGCTCACACGACGTCACACATTACCCTCTGATCATTGGACCCATGTCAAGCCTGCACATTTTTGTGCGCCACCTCCACTCCCTGGGGAGTATTCCTACCGGCTGCTTGTTAGGCGCTCAGGAGCTAATTCATTCACAATTGGCTTTCTCAGTCCTCTCCGTACCCGCGCCCGTATCCACAGGTCCGTAGCCATACCAATGCCCATGGTTGTACTATGGTTTTGTATATATTTTCTGCAAATACATAATTTCAGTCATCCAGTGTTTAAATGAACATTGTATTGGTTCTTGAGGGGTTTTTTTATTTTGAGGTAGGCTTATGTTCATCTGTTGTGAACAGTAAACTTTCAGTTTAAATTAATGGTATGCTTTTGTTTGTTATAACTGTTTTTTATCAATGTTGTTCCAATCAAGAGTGGATTTGAAATGCTCATAGTTGGTATTGGTGATGACAACAAGGAACTAGGAAGGAATGTCTCGTCTAACTTGTACATGCAGGTGGGGGTATTTGGTTGAACAGACCCCTTAACACGTATCATGGTCTCGTAACATTATGCGAAGCAACAATGTGGATAAATTGCCTTGTGAAATGACAAAATTGGGTTTGTCGCCTCAAACTCAGCCTTTCCCGCGTGACCGGCATAGAACAATCCACTACACCACGATACTTCCCCCAAGTATGTGTGATGCTTACTAAACTTCAACTAAAGTGATTTCTACCTTTTAAAATTCTACCATACATTTATCTTACGGTTTTTTTTTCTCTCGTTCAATGTAGTAATGCTTCATGCAAAACAATTACCATAGTTTGTTATGTCTTTTACTCGGAATGCAGGCGAAACTTTGATAATCATAATTATGTGTGGCACCATCAAAGAAGCCATTTAGATGTCATCTGTATCTGAAATGAAAATATTTGGTACGTCGTTTGTTCCTAATAATCTAAATAAATAATCATTGAAATAACATCCGGTAATATTACTCGTTTAGTGCACATTTTTTTTCACTTTTGCATTTTAATACACAGTATTGGGAGATCAGACTCTGATCTTTCTGATGAGGTATAATTCAGGTAACCTTTATACCTACTAACCCTTTGGATGCTTTAATGTAAAATATAGTCGAAAATCTCGGGGTCCCCCCCCCCCCCGAGATCTTTCATTAATTAATAAAAATAAATAAAGACATTCAGAATCTGTTATTAGTGTTATATGACCTTTGGGCACAAAGCTTTCAAATAAAAAAAAAAATCGCCAAAACTAAATTTGCGCTTTAACGTGCATGGGCCGTTCCGTTAAGGCCACCGCACACTACACGACTTTTGTCGTACGACTGCACCGACTTGGATCCGAAATAAAAAACAGAGCTTATATTTCGTACACGCTGATTTATTTCGGGATTTATTTCAGACGCAAATCGGTAAGTCGTGCGACGGAAAATCGCATAGTGTGCGGTGGCCTTTAGTTCCAAAATTGTCCGATCATCCGTTAACCGAAGGTCGCGCGGATTTTTTTAAAGCACGAGGTTAGTTTTGGTGATTTTTCTTTTATTTGAAAGCTTTATGCCCACATAATACTAATCATTGTTATTTATTAGGCTGGTGTTAAGCATGGTAGTATTTGGTCTGAGCAAAATCAAACCATGCTACTAAAATGACCATTTTCGCAAGATTTATCAATCTCTCCAAACAAACGGGAGGAAAATAGATTTGTTTTAGGGTCATGAGATTATAATAATTGGACATTGGGGTAGTTTGTTATTTCTCTCTCTGTGTAAGACTTCTCAACAACAAGAACAATACTTTTCTAAGAACAAGCCTTCTCTGCATTCCGCACGACACGCATCAGTACTGTTTTTATTTCAGCCGAAAAAGGGAATTTTTGCTCCAGCTGACCACTGGTTTATATTACCTTCCCAGTGTACTTTCAACTGACCATAAAAGATATCTTGATTTTGTAACGTATATAGGTGACTGAAAAATGTCAGTACAGACTCACTCTTTAACTGGCCACTAGTCCCTGTAACCAGTGTGACAGAACAAATACATTATTTCAAATATGGCACAATGAATAGGTTTACAATAAATACTGCCAAGTTAGGTTTGTATACAACTAATATCAGTCTCGATGTAAATGCAATATTCATTGTGGTAACCGCAGTGAATTAAAATGCTATCTGATTCTACACAGGCCCTTCTCTTTCCCCAAGGCACGTATGTATTAACACATTATAACAAAATTATGAACGTGTTAATCATTAGGGTAATAAATAAATCAAAAGAATTAATGCAAGTTTGTAACACAGTACACGTTTCAGAGTAAATGCAGTACCAACATTAATCGAATTGATCTAGATATTTACAGGGTTGATATTGTGTGGTCACTGACAAACATTAACAAAATGATACATGATATCATAGAAATATCCATTAAAATGAGAAAGGTATGATTTAACAATGTTAGCTGTTTGAACATATAAGCTACGTGATTCCCATGCTACTTGTAGCTCTGATAAGGTTGACGAAAAGAAGACCTGGAAAAAATGCATATCAAAACAATTATTAAGTGTTTTTAAAATCAATGGAATTTATTGAACTCTCATTTCAGATCTCTTCATAGACTCATGCATTATATTTTTGTGTATAGGACATTAATTTATATGCTGATATTCGTGTGTACTTATTTGGCTAATGACACTATAACTGTATAACGTTTTGTGATATACGGTGTTCATTTGTCAATTAAAACAAGATCATGCAGGTCAAATATCAAAGTTTGTCAAACTTAAATGGGGAATGAACAATGTTAAAGACACAGGCTAACATTGTGGAGCTTCGATTTAATACATTGTCAAACTTTGATATCTAACCTACATAGTGGTGTTTAAATGGACAAATAAACACCCTAGAATGCAAAAGTTTCCAAGGTTATGCTACCGCTGGCAAGGTGGAGTGCAAGATATCCTAGATCTATGCACAGTAATTCTATGGGAGGAAATGGAAAGGTGAATCCGGTCAACCTGGGTACTTGTTGATTTTCGCTTTTTTAAAGCACTAAACTTTTAAAATGCAATTTTTCAGGGATATATTTTGTGACCTTATCAAAGACCCTTGGAGCGTGGATGACTATGTAGCTCACTTTTTTGAATTGTGGTCATTGTTAGCCTGTGGCTTTGAGAGTGTCTTTAGCCATTTATGTCCGAGATTGTGTAATTCCACGTAACATATCTCGTTTCTGCAGGCAACAGGTGAAGTTTGATGCGTGTAAATCATAGCGAGAGTGAAAACCAATCGGGGCGAAAATGTCAAAACCCCAAAATTTCCTGATAACTCCTTATTTCTATCTTTTTTTTACTTTTGGAAAATTGTTGGGGGCGGCCGTCCCCTCTGATCCCCCCCCCCCCTCCGCCCTCTGGCACCGCCCCTAGTTTAATGAATAATACTGAAATATTCTAAACTGGAAGATTATCAAGAGCATGAGTGTAACAACGAGAAAAACAGGTATCAAACAATTGCATTGAAGCCAATGTATAGCTTTGGTAAATGGTAAAATATGATTTTTTTTTTTGCAATTATGACTGTCAATGCCCTAGAATCTGTAAGCTCTGAACGCTCCTCTTTCAGAAATTACTCAAAATGTAACATTTAATATGGACTCTCCACATTTCTCAAAGGATATATACCTACCACTAGAGGATATTCTATAATTTAAACATCGTAATTTGTCACTAGAAACCATTTTCAGTCGGTTTAATGTTGTTTTCTGATGCAAAAGGTGACAATAAAATATTTAGTGAAAGATTGACAAAAAAAATCCGATCGACCAAAACTATACTTGCGCTTGAAAATTTAGCCTTTAATGCATCATCTAAATATTTTATGTATGCACATTACTGGAAATGGTATTATCCAGAGGTCAGGAGTTTGTCCTTTTCAGTGGGAACAGAGTACCGCGTAGATTTTTTCCCATTTCAGAGGAAAAAATAGCTTAATGTTTACCTATATTGCTCGAGATTATGCAATATAACTATCTCTTGTCGTAGCAAGTCATACATACTATTGCGAAACTAATCCATTGTGTCTTTGGTTATAGCTTTTTTATTGATGTATATACTGATAAGAGGGATAAAACACTAAGCACATGAATTAGTTTTAAATCTAATCTAAAAACAGTTCATCCATTGACCCGTTTTTTCTTTAACCGAAACAAGCTCAGATTGATCATAAATATTGGGAAATCCATGTTTTTTTTTAATTTCATTTCAATGTGATTTGTGTTTCTATAAGCGGAAAACCTTACGCATGCCCTAAATTATTGTTTTCATCGCTAGTACTTGTACATTCAAACGGTGTCTGCTTATTGTTGTACAATGCTTGGCTATACGCTAAGCTGGCGTTAGATTTTCGGCGGGCCCCATATACCCTCAAGCTACACATTGTATGAAATTTTGCTTTGCCCCGTCTGAGTGCCACGTCAATTCATATCTATTTTTACCACAATCAACAATGGGTTATATAGTTTGAAATCCTCCATTAAGTGCATTGAGTGTTCAGATAAAGGAGGAAAAATGCAACGTAAATGAGAACAAGCCACCAAACTGTCCAATTGGCCTTGTGAATGAACGAAGTAAAGCTATACGATAGTACGTATAAGAAAACATAAATCAACCCCATATTATGAAATACTATATGTCCATAATTTTTGCTTTCATATTTCTGTGAGCAAAAATATAAACACTGTGTGTATTTCTGATCTTTGGAGAACTCCACCGGTTTGGTTGTGCAATATGAGACAATACATAAGCAGCAGTCTGTGGGTTTTCAGTGTAGGTCATTCCATTTACGACACAACTTTGAAATTCCACCAATACACAGTGCGCTGACGTAAAGTTCTATAACCGGCATACATGGGGTGTGTGAGTGAGTGTGTGTGTGTGTGTGTGTGTGTGTGTGTGTGTGTGTGTGTGTGTGTGTGTGTGTGTGTGTGTGTGTGTGTGTGTGTGTGTGTGTGTGTGTGTGTGTGTGTGTGTGAGTGTGTGTGTGTGTGTGTGTGTGTGTTGGTGTGTGTGTGTGTGTTGTTTATATATATATATATGTGTGTGTGTGTGTGTGTGTGTGTATGTATGTGCACGCGCGTTGTTTGTGCGTGCGTGAATGCCTGCAAGAGATTGCATTGTGTACAGTGGTAGGACACAGCAAAAGGTCATTGAGCATGACATTTTCTGGCGTTGACTGAATCATGACGACCGAGCATGCCTTATGTGTTTGCTGCATTGTTATCAGGAAGTTCCTGAAAATATTATGGCCCTGATTAATATGTGCTGATCTCAAATTGGTTTGAAACAAATATTGGCTCGACATCATCTAAAACACCATATAAACCCCTCAAAAAGATTATTTTGAATATTAATTATGAATTAAGTGGATAATTGTTAAATTATCTTTGTCTATGAGATTAATGAAGATTCATGAAAGTATTTCAAGGTCCACTCCAACAAAAATGTAGTCATCCATAAGTACAGCTGAAGCAATGCTCTTGACCGCAGTTTGAATCTCTCTCTACAAAACAATGCTAAAAGCAAGAAAGGTTAAAATGATTCTTTACCACTGCATTTGCTGAACATCATAACTCAAAACATGTTAAATACTCCAGAGAATATATTAATTCACCTTTCCTAGTCATGCATTACCACCTCAATGCCAATACACTCCATGCATCCTGTATACAAAATAAGGAATATGTCATTGACAATAACACTTAATTTTGGCAACTTTTCACTTTTCACTTGGTCCCTTATTAAGGTGTCTTGCACAGTCAGTGAATACATAATCATATAAAATGAGGTATAATTGTAAAGGAAATAAACAGGCGTTCCAATGATACCAATATCAAGAATTATACTATAAACCAAGAGAGATACTAACGCTCAAAGTTGAGTTGCAGAGCTTTTTTTCGATGAGTTTATTTTAAACTTGTGCTAAGTTGATCGGTAAATGCCAATAGATTCCAACAGATTATTTGATAAGGATTTTGAAATCTATTTCATGTATAAATTATTCCCTAATTTCCAATACGCCCAACCTTTTATCACGAGTGTCACCCGGCCACAACGCATTCAAACATTTTGTCTCACTTCTACAACACCGATGGTAGGACAATCTCGGTCTTGACATGAGCAATAGCAAATATTTCGTAGACATCATCGCTAATACCAGAATCAGTCAGTCAAGCACCATGATGAGCTTTGAGGTGGAATCCCTTTTCACTAGTGTCCCAATATCGCCATATCGTCAAATAAATCCTTGAAAATGATTTCTCCCTTCAGGATAGATCCAAGGTCACTCCATATGTGCCTAAATTGTACTGTTCTACAAACACGAATATTGAGTCATCATCCGGCCGGGCGTCGTCATGGGTTCTTCCCTTTCATCTTTCATCGCTAATATCTTCGAAACCCGAGCCCTGAATACAGCTGCCCCCAACTACTACCTAGATCTAAAGATCCGCGGTTCAAATCCCGCCGCTGCCGGCGTTTGTGTCCTAGGGTAAGACACTTCATCTGCATTACCCCTGTCCACCCGTGAGTATAAATGGGCAAATGCATGACAGGACTGAGAAAGCCATTGTTGTGTTTGAATTAGCTCTTGAGTGCCTAACAGGCAGCCGGGCTTGGAATACTCTCTAGGGAGTGGACGTGGCGTACAACATTGCGCAGGCTTGATTAAGAGGTAATGTGTGAAGTCGTGTGAGACTGGGATTACGCGATGATACAAGACTATGAACCTCACCTTTACCTTTTACCTTTATTACCTAAACCGCTACCAGGTATATATACTTTAAGCATACACACTTACATAGATACATACCTAACTGCATAAATAAATAGATACAGACACACCAGCCAGCATAAACTTCTTCAAATTGCTTCATTGATGAGCCACACACGCGGTTAATATCCCTACAATCCGAATGAATGTAACGTCGTAGGCTCATAGTTTTCCTGACAGGGAGGGCATTCATTAAGACATACACTACATATCTATTGTAACATTCAAGCGTACACATTTACATTTTGTCATATCTTTCTCATCAAAACCAATGAATAAGAATGAGAAAGAGTTACTTTTCCTTCTATTTTTCAGAAGTTCTTTTCATTTATTTCTGTTTTAAATAAATGTATTCAAAAATTAAGTTTAACATAACCAATGATTCATTGCAATACAAAGTAAGAAAAAAAAGGTTTGACTTTGCACCTTTAAAGACCAATGTCACACCGGGAGCACCTTGTAAAAGTGCGAGTTTGCACCTTTCTAAATAGTGCAGGATTGCACCATCAAAATAAATTAATGATAACGTGTTATTTGGAAAGGGTATTATTCAGTACATACATGATATTATTATCCTTTTCTGTCCTACAGTAGAATGCCGAGCGCCTAGCCGAAAAGCAGAAGGAACCTCCTTAATGTTTTCGGCATGACTCGGCCGGGGATCGAACTCGCGACCTTCCAGACGTGTGGAGGACGCTCTACCCATTAGGTCATTACGCCGGCCATGAAGGTACTTACATGTATTTGCAGCTGATTAATTTGTGTTAAAGTAAGTCTTATGATTTGGGGTGGTCCACAACTTGGGATGACACTGTTCTAGAATCAAACAAACTGTGCAAGGATTGTACTGTGAAAATTTTGTAGTCAAATGATGACTTGTTTTAAAATAACTTTCATCAGAATGCCTTGTGACAGACAAATCTGTAGTGTAGCCTTCTATGGGATCTATTTTTGTCGGGATTGATATAAACAAAAGGCTAGCATGTACATGCTTGATTTTGCTCAAGTAAAGATAGATTAGCCAGGAGATAGTGAGATACACTCCTGGTGTATCCATTTTATATATTTCAACGAGTTTGGTTTGAGAGACATTTTTTACTTCTCCCAATCATGTTACTGCCCCTTAAAGCCTAGGGCTAACATTGACCACAGATTAAAAAAATGTGAGCTACATAATTCTCCATGCTCCAGTTGTCTTTGGTAAGGTCTAAAAATGAAGCCCTGAAAAAATTGTACTTTAAAATGATTTAGTGCCTTAAACCAGTAAAAATCCAGTATGACCTTTTCATGGCCTCTCTATTTAATCCACAGACTATTGTGTTACGGGTCTGACTAATTTATACTCGGGAGGAGTGGTAATTGCGTAATTATGCGCATTTTCCCAGTGGCAGCATAAATTACAAACCTTTGTATTCTAGGGTGTTTATTTGTCCATTTAAGCACTACTATGTAGCTCAGATATCTCAGTTTGGCATTTCTTTTTTTTTTTTAATTGAAGCTCCACAGTCTGAGCATGTGTCTTTGAAGGTGCAATATTTTCAACCTTTAAAATGCAAACTGGTACTTGTGTGATGCAAAAGGTACATCTAAAAAAAAAGCAGACTTGCATCCACCCATGCTGTGCGAAGAGCGTATCGCTGCGAGAGGTGTAAATTTGCTCGAATACCTTGGCGGAATTGACTCTGCACCTTTCCCGCAAAGTTGGACTTTGCGCGAACCTTTATTATTACTATTATTTTTATTTTTTTTACTGTTTACACGTTTTTACCCAATTAGGTGTTGGTTTCAATATAAGTTGGAATACAATATCTTACATCTTACCTCAACTCTTGGCAATTCGTTTACCAATTTGGATGGATTAATAAATGCACAAAATAAAATGAGTAGGGATTTACTAATCCCCTTAATCCTGTTTCTCAATACCATACCCTTTTCGTGGGACCATCAAGTTATGTACCATCTATAAATGAAAAGGTGTGCCTATGCAAAAACTAAGAACTGCACAAGAAACCTGAATTAAACAAATTCTGGCTCATTGAAAGTTAGAGCTGAACGACATAGACTCTGGCCCGTAACAATACTTTGTATGATATGCATATGTATTATTCTTTCACATAATCTGCTCCAACCTAATTTGTCTTCTTGTTTCTTAACATAATTTGAGCTGGCAGCATTACCTACAGATGTGTACTTTATCAATTACTCAAATTGAGTAGTTGATTGACCAGACAAACGGTCAGTGTCCGAGCAATTCAGAAGGTCAACCATTGAAATTTATTTAATATTATGACGCACAGTTTTCTTGGAAGGTATGGAATTTACAAAGACAGACATTTCCTCTGTGCATATTTAAATTCAATTTCTATCACGAAATCAAAAGGAATACTCGTATTATAGTTTCATATTTTGTGCATGTATTTAATCTGCTAAATGTTTTTCATGAAAAGTTGCAGAAACCATTTAAAGAAATGGAAATAAAACGTTATTCTTACACGTAACATTTTCCTCACCGTTTTATACACGTCTTTATTTTTTCTTGTGAAAACATCATAATTCCATTGAATGAGAACAAGGAAGGATATACTACAGTGCACTCTCGTTATAAAGAACACTGATATAACAAAATTTCATTATAAGGAAGTGAAATCTTTGGTCCCACATCTTGGATTTCCTTTGCATTTTATTGTTTTTGCAACCCTGATATAAAGAAATTTCATTATAAAGAAACAATTTCATGGGTCCCAAGGACTTCATTATAACGAGAGTGCACTGTATTCATTTCTGCATTTTTTTCCAGAGGTCCTTTCCTCTGCTTTTTTCCTTCCTCTTAAGTGTTAAATAATGCCAGAAACTATGATTAATTAATATTGATTGTTTTATCGCACATTTTTTGAACCTCTGCGCACTATCATACAATTAAGTGCACAATTTAACATTTAACATTGATTTTCCGAGATCAGGAAAGAAATTTACAGAAATTTTACGTAAATTAACATAATTCCGTAAAAAAATAAATAACGGAACAAAAAAAATTGTCCGGAAATTTTGCTGCCGGAATTTTTTTTTAATCCGTAATTTTACGGATCCCTTTTGCGTAACTTTTACAAAATTCCCATGTAAATTTACACATTTCCATAAAAATAACAGATAACAGAATTCACCATTTATTAACATATTTTTTTTTTTATTAATTTTTACCATTTTTTAAAATAAATTTGCACAAATCTGCAAACATAAATTGCAGGGAAAAATCCAACTGGAGATACCTTAACAATAGGAACTCTGATTTGTTTTAAACATGTACTCCTAAACACATGACAGATTGTATGAATGCACTTAATTGTAAATAAAACAAATTTTCAATATAATTATAATTCTCTTTTCATTCAAGTTACAACACTATATATAAAACAAAGGATTATTCAAAGGAGTTAGTCATACAGTGTAAGAGCCAGTGATGACTCTTGATGGAAATTCAAATTGTGAGCACACATACAATGGCAGTTATTGCACAAAGTTTTCTTCCTCTGGTGATGAAAACCACAGGCATCCCACTAAAGAGACATTGGCTTATATTGTCGAAAGCGGACTTACTTTAGTCCGGGACTAACTTTAGTCCGGGACTAAATTAGTAAGTCTTAGACCAAATCTCAAATTAAAGCCTTTGTCTTGGACTAAATTAAGTCAGTCCAAGGCAACAACTTAGTGATTTTGATTTTTCCCCTGAAAAATACAGATTGTTTCGCCACTTGAAATGCAATATAAGAACCCGTAAAAAAAAGTTTTCAAAGAAAAATAAATACTGCTATACCACATTAAATATTTGAAGCTGGGCTTTGAGATAATTTTGTTTTGCACTAATACAAAAGCAGGTGCAAAAAGTAAACAACTGTTTTCCCCCAAGACAGGTTTTGATTTTTTTAAGCCTGCATTTCGCCCTCAGCACATTGATACGTTAACTACAGACAGCGTTCAAATAGTGTGAAATCTGCAATTTAGGTCCTTAAAATATAAAACTATGCAAATCGGACGGCTTATGGATTATGGTTGGTATACAAAACCATATCCAGAAAAGTTACCCTAATTAATTTTATTAAATCTTAAAGGCAGGGATCTCCATTTACATGCCCTAAAATATTAACAATTGTTAAATACCATGGCAATTTAGAGATAGAATGCATCTGGGAACCTTTATAAACATAGGAGCTAGAAACTCAGTTTAATGAAATAATAGTGACGTTGAGCTCTGATTTGAATTTTTTCTTCGCGAGAAAAAAAAATTTCCTACCGCATAGAACGTACACTAATGGCATTATTTTCATTGCATTTTTCAAATCTAGGCAATCTCTGACCGCCGATTTCAATGGACAATCCCTCATCAATAGCCCAAAGGACATGGTTATCTTCCTGCTGTCGGGGATGTTTGCAAATGAGATCCACTGCTTTAAACCTTAGGTGTCCAAGATAAATCTGATGCAAAATGGTACCTAAGCTGTCTTAATTCAGCCGTATTGCCAATTACAAATTCGGAAATTACTGATACAATTAACCAATCGTTTAGGCACATTGCTGATCTCGCTACCAATCAAATCTTAAGGCCCTGATGTCTTACAATGCTAAGATTCTAGATGTCTAAGATTGGTTATTGACCCATCATCATCCATTACTTGGTAATGAGCAGTATCAATCAATCAAAATACAACAGATACAGGCTGAAGGCATCATGCACTGTTTTGGCAGCTTGCGTTGTTGGTAGTGACATTTTTCAAAGGATCTCTATGTCCTTTCAGACTCGCTGATTTTACTCACGCATGTACCATGCAGTGATTGGCAATGCCAGTGTGTGTAACAGAGTGATGTCCCTCTCAAACTGGAGGTGCAGAATTATTAAACGTCCCTTGGGCTCGATACTATACCGCACTAGTTGTTCATTGAGAGACCGAACAGATTTGCACGTGGTTACGTTTGAATGAATATAACCACGTTTTCTAAAAATTCTCTTACAGAATATTTATTTCTTACTTATAACTAGTCAAAAAGCTTTGTTAATTTTGGGAGACAAACGCATTAAGCAAAACAAATCGTCCAGTTTATCACTTTTGACCAAAGTTTTGTCATATTTTCGGGCTCTGTAGAAGCCCGTCGTCTCTGAGTACAAATGTTCTGGGCTTCTGTACAAGCCCTGTCGTCATCCAAGGGGTTAAAGTAACACAGATCATGGTCAACTTAAACAGTCCAAATCTAATGACAGATTATACATGCAAAGGCGTTTCAACATTTGATCTAAAGACTTTATTTTGCCAATGTAAGGCTTTTGTTGTTCAATAGGATTATGGCCTCAAAAATATCCTTTTAACAACAACTTCTATCATTAGACCTATAGATTGAACAAATGCAGACGATAAGATTTGGATAAAATGCTCACACTTTTAGTTTCAAGTATAGTACTCGTGAACATGTTTGACACATTTCTATACTGGCCTTTCCAAAGCTATATCATCATTTTTCCATCAAAACAAACAACCCTTTTAATGGCCAACCACGAATAACAAATGGTGAACGACACAGCAGAACTGCTATCAGAATTAAGAAACACTAAAAATACTATAATTGCAAAATTGATGGAAAACATTACAAAGTCATATATCCACAATTCATAATTACAATAACATTCTCACATCTAAAGAAACTTATCAAAAATTAATTTGATATCATAAAATCTAGACATAGCTCGTCACAGGACCAAGCAATTGCCGGACGACAGTCCATTTTTATAGAATTGTCCCCATTTACTGGCCACATTCATCCCCAAATTAAATACCCCGAATGGTCAAACGCTAGCTATTCCCTTATTTCATTAATAAATGATAATGCAGGCAGGTTTTGAAACAAAAATCGTGTTAAAAAAAAAGAATCAAAAATCAATTATTAAATCAAACAAATCCTGCTAACAGCAAATAGCTGATTGTGTAGATAACTTACGTATAGGGTTGGTCAATTTACATTCGCTAATTACATTCCAAATTACTTTTTGAGGTTGTCCAAGGACAACAAGCAGGGTTAATGAAATATCCTCTTCTGTGCGAGGCCAAGGCAAGATTTTGTCATTGTGTTTTATCACCTGGCCGAGAATGTAATGAGAAGTATAATGCCCATTCCCTGTAACATACCTGCCGCTTAGTTTTTTGTTGTGTTTACTTGATGAGAAAATAGAAAATTAGAAAAAAAATGAACCAATCATAACTCTACCTCAAATAGTGAATTCTCTACCACTCATACACAAAGCTCATAATGCCTTTGATTAGTTTCGTTATACTGAAGTACCCTGAATCAGTTATGTCTCTGTGAATATCTCCATGTATCAAACAATGTGCAGGCCCTGTGATGGAATTCTTGACTGGCAGGGCAGTCACATCCTGATCAGTCAAATCTTACAGCGTCTTGTTACGCATCAGGATTAGCTGGAACAAAAGGAGAAAAGGTCATTCACGGAGTGTTAACCGATGTTTCAATTGAAAATTCAAACATAATTTGTATTACTTAATGGTCCCACTACATCCATAGTTTAAATAACGGTTCATCACTACGTAAATCAACGTTCTCAAATACATGAAGGCTCAGGGTCGATTGACCGCGTGTAATATAAAAAGAGGCTAAAAATGTCACATAAAGCCCCAAAATTTCATAGACACAATGTAATTGTTCGAACTTTAGGACCAATGGTCCAAAAGTACCCCCCGAAATTAAAATTAATTTTTCCCCGCGTAAACCATAACTTCAAACCAACCCATAACACCCGAATTTAACCTAAGCCAACCTAATCCTGAAACCAGAAACTCATGACAAAAACCTTTTCTTCTGAATTTCCTAGACTAGAATAAATGTCAGGTCACGGTACAGTTTTTTCTGACCAGAGTGAATAGTTTTGAATGTATTTGCTGCAAATATCAACACCTCTTCCGCTCCTCAGCTTATTGATGGAATCATGAATAACGCTATATCAAAGAAATTTCTAGGCGAAAAAGTTTCAAATTATAGGGACATGAGAAATTTGGTCCAAATTGTTTTGTAGACCTGCATATACTGAACATTGCCTGAAAGAATATCTAACTGCAAAAGACATATCCTTGAAGCTGAAACACCTTATAAATTGCTTCACATTATCGCACGGATAAAACGAAGAATTGCCTGCTCATGATGAGAGGAGATTCCTTTTTCCAGCATTGTGAGAGACTACCACACCTGTGGAAATATGGATATTAAACAATATAAATTTGAATGTAATGTAAAATTCAATAAAATGAAAACCTATTTGACTGATTTTTTTAGATGAGAAAAAGAATGTTATGGTTTGTAGATACAATAATGTAACATAAATTTGGATGGACTACAGCAAGCAAAAACAAAGTCAAAGCATACCTCTGACATTATATCCACATGACAAACCGAGCGATAAATACAAATAAAAAAAGTACATGGCCATAAATTTATAATAAGTAACATTGACTGCTTACCTAAACTTTTTTTCCTACCACAGAGTGATGGTTAATGTATGATGGCATTTACCAATATTATGTGCATGCTTTACAGACAGACAAGTTATGTAGGGAAACCCCAAAATTCTTATTACACTTTAATATTGTTTTATCTTTTTATTTCCTCGTCAGTGGTTGAAAATATTCTAGCATAACTACCCCCCCCCCCCTCAAAAAAAAGAGTCAAACACAAGATCTACCTCTCCATGGATCTACTTTTTCCTTATGCTGTCCTTATTTGACTGTATTGATAAGGCTAATCTATACTGCCTGATTGTATTTGGTACTTGCGTGAACTGTCAAGGCAGGGACTTCGGACGCCCACTTCACCGGTAGTGACTGCAGAGGCAGAGTCAGCTGCCTGCATAGCGGCGCTGCTCTTTGATAAATACTAAATGATTTCAGAAAATTACAAATGATTGTGACAATTATACTCAAGCATACATTATACAATATTAAGATTAAATATAAGACAGCTCAGAAAAGTACTTTGGTAATTAAAATGCTAAATTGGTCTTCATGAACCCTACGGGGGGCCATCAAACTAATGTTTGTACCACATGCGTGACCAAAACGCGTTTAAAGGGTGTTTTTCATTTAGACGCGGCCGCGCGTCCAGCCATTAAGGGTACAAAAACATGCCGATTTTCAACAAAAAAGTGGTGTTTTGAAAGACTGTTCAAAACGCATTAGGGTATTTTTCCTCCCAACAGCTGTTTTGAAAGACTGGTCAATACGTAATTTAGGGTATGTTATAGGGGGCTAAAACGTGTAAAAGATGACGCGAGAAAACTCGTTTAAGGGGTTATTTTTGCACACAGAGAAAAACTTGTGCAGGGGTGTCTGAAAATTTGTCAGCGTGTGTACAACATTAATGTTTGAGCTGCACGCTCCCACCCCCGGGCATAAACCTGTGGGTGTGACGAGAGTGCGTGCTCCGTCGCTATCTCCTCAAAAACGGCACGCCGACGGTCACGGGTGCACAGGATCAGGTTCCTACCGGATGGGACGACTGCTAGGACACCAGATCCGGAATCGGAATCAGGATAGTGTCCTCCGGACCTCTCATCCTGATGTTCTCACAAAACAGATCTTACGGATGACAGCGTCACGACAACGGACTCGCCGTCGCCCGCATTGATTTCACGGGTATAGCAGAGCAAACGTTGGACTTACGGTCAAGGACGTTCTGGTGTACTTCCACACTGAGGGGGTTCGGCACTTAACGTATAATTCGTCGGCCTACACCCCTCATGCTAGTCTAAGTAAGAGACCGGTTTCATGAACACTGCAAAAAAAAAAAAAAAGTCACAGAGACCATTTCGTCCTTCTGGTGTAACTCTCCACTACCTGCGCCACTTACGATAACGTCGCCATACACTCCAGGTAGTCTAGTTTTAAGAGACCGGGTTCCCCATGCAACACTACACAGTATAAAAAAAATAGAAAAAAAAAATCCTCAAGACGCAGTTTCGCTCCGTTAGGTGTACTTCCATACCTCGGCAACTACAATAACGTCGGCCTACACTCGCCAGGTAGTCGTAGTTAGAGACCGGTTCCCATGCACTACACATATAATAAAACTAATTAAAAAAAAAACTCACCGAAGACAGTTTCTCCGTAATTCAGCAAAAAGACAATCTTTCGCCAAAAAAAAAATTATCAGATAAAATGTCCATAGGGTAAAAAAACCCTGTAACCATGGCAACGCATGATGAAATTGACAAGTTCTCACAACATCTATGACATTCGATAGAAAATGTGAATCATCATGGTTTCGGCTCAATCTAACGAATTTATAGGGTATACAAATCCTTATATTAATCAGGCAGAATGTGTATCCACCACTTTTAACATACTGATTATCTTAATAAAGGCAAATGACAAGATGGATAGTCCCAACTTGGGGGAGCACGCAAGGGGCGTCAATTCTAGGGTGGGCAAGGGGCAGTCGCAACACCCTCAATGAAAAATATCGATGGGGGGGGTGCAACATATTGTCCCCCGCCACCCGCCAATATTGGACATCTTTGAAAAATTTATAGTAATGAGGGGAGGTGTAAAATGTACTGAAAAGGCACCACAAAACCACCTTAAACCAAGAACAAGAATATAAAACTAAACATACACAAATTTTCATTTCGACGCGCGCATGTCGCGCACAAGATTCCATATGAACTTGAGCCAAATTGTAATTTTTTTTTTCACATTCGCTCCAGCCCCCCTCCCCCCCTCAATCGGAATAAAAAGGATAGACTCCTAGTGGTGAAACTACTCACATAAAATGTTCTAAGGATCTAAATAACATTTATCAGTCAGGCCACCTATGCTCTTGTAATCTTCGTACCTTTTTAAAGCATACTTTTCTAATCGGGGCTGGAGAAACGAAAGCTAACTTGTAACAAAAATTCCAGACGTAGCCAAATGTGTCGCATTATCTTTCAACCGGTTGGTGCGTAAAGTCCATTTCGGATTTCTCCCAATCGATTCACTGCCTTTAAGACTAAACCAAAACAGAAGCATAATTTGTTATATCACTGTTTCTTATATAAATTAATGCTGAAAATTTAGTGTTTAAATAACATTGCTCCAAAAAAAGAAAGATTCGGCCATTCAACAGTTGACATTTCCATCAATGGCGAAAAATATTAAATACCGAAAGCATGTAGCCGAAATGAAAGGCATAAATATGGTAAATACTGTATCAAATAAAAAAAATCAAACTTATTGTGTCTTAAGGCATGTCGTAAGGGTATTTATCCTTTCTTACATGACACGCGTGAAATGTGCACGTTGTATCTTGTTTATCATTGTAATCAACATGTAGAGACTTTTCTGTTTAGTTCTTCTGCCCTTTCCTTACCTTCTTTTTTTATTTTGTTATATAAATTTATTATACTGGTTATTTTTGTTTCGGTTGCATACATGTTTATCTTGTTTAATATGTAATTCAATTATGTTTGAATTATGTTAAATGATTGACACGTTAATATGTGCATTCATGAGGAATGTGATTAATATCGTATTTGTTGTAATTATATTATATTTTAAAATCAGATCAAATCAACTAACTGATTGAGCACACATCCCAGGGTAAATGTGAAATACTTTTAAAAATAGAATAAAATCCTGGATTGAAACATCACCCTGCTCCGAGTAAATGAGCCCGTACTAAGAGCAGGGGCGTCGAGTCCTGTGGGGGCAGGGAGGCGGATCGCCCCATGAAAAAAATGGGAAGGGGCAAACGTATCGCTTTGCCCCCCCCCCATAAATGTTTTGACAAATTTAGAAATTCATATACGCAATGCAAATATATTTTTTAAAGAGGTAATTGGAAAGCATAAAAAATGAAATATTATCAAATATACAAAATTGCCAATTTTTTTCGGCCGCCGTTTTGCGCCAAAATTCTGTATTAAATTGGCGCTCGGAGCGCCAACGAAAATTGTGGACTTTTTTTCACTTTTGCCCCTCCCCCCCCCCCCCCCCCCATTCCAAAACATGGATTGACAGCCCCTGATAAGCAGGAGCTATAGGCGGTGAGTCTAGATAGCATTCGGCACTTCATGTGGAATTGTGATCGTAAGAAGTATTTTTTCTATCTCATCTTTTCCTCTTTCATCTCTCGCCGTCCCCTTCTCCACCATAGAGTTTCCACAACTATTGGCAACTCAACAACGGTCAACCCATGGACCTAGGTCCATGCAACAGATTCGGCCAATACAACTGTAGTCCTAATGTGGACTTGTCATCTACCCTTTCCCATTTTTCCAAAAAATCAGTACATGAGATGGAAAATATTGGGGGACGGCTATCGATCCCCATTGATTTTAGCAAACCTGGAAATCAAACGTAATGCATGAATGCTTTGAAAGGCCATGCATGGTACCACTATACGATAAAAATACATTTCACATAAAAACAAATTTCCATTTTTGGTGGCGCGCATTTGTCCGCCAAATACTAATTGCAAGTTTGCACGTGGAGACCGCCAAAATTTGACGAGTTTCTTATTTTCTTCCACCCACCAATAAACAAAGGATCCATGCCGCCTGCATGAAATGATTAAACTTGTTTTGTTTTTTGTTTTTTTTACGGTGCCCTATCTTTTACCTTACATCCTGCCTACAACGCTAGCTAGGGTCAGTAAATTTAGATCTTGGTCTACATGCTGAAATTTGCTCTAGATTTCAGAGTGTGAGGAGTGTACCTTCTCTCTAGCAAAGCTCTCCAGAACGCATTTTCTTTTTGCTCAATAACAGGTTTCGTCAAAATTCGGGTATAAAGGCCCTTTTCGGTGTCAGTTTACTGCCCTTTTTGCTGGGCTTATGCGGTATGTACGCTACAAGTACAAAAGGGGGGATGGGTCCTCACAACTTACACAGATCAAATGAGTTCCTGTCTCGTGCGTTGAATGAATATAAAGTAAAATGTTAAGGTTGGTGGCTCATTGTAGTCTCGTTGTCCTTAAATGAGGTCCCCAGATTTGCCATCCAACAATTCACGATGCTCTAATTTACACCAGTCAGCCATAAATTTTTGCATAACCCCCCGTAAACAAATAAAAGGAGAACAGCTGTTGTTATATTTGGGATTTGTAATTACATGAGTATAAGTCAGATCACATTCAAACAGAGAAGAGCTGCTTTTCCACTTATCTTGTCATGGGTCAGCATCGCGACTCAGATCTAAACCAATTAATTCATGATAAATGAACGCCCACGCTTAATCCAGAACAGCTGCTCGTAAAATTACGTTCAGTTGGGCGCAACATTCAGCTTCTGACCATAGCAGTGGTGGTACTTGTAGCAGTAAATTAATGGGGTAACATTTAAAGGGTACTCGTGTTAAGAAACATTTGGGGCACAACATATTTTTTATTGAAATTTACTCCATTAATCAGGTACTTCTGTTTAATGGGTACATCTGCATTGCAAATACCTACCCAATTAAGTGAGCCCCACATTTCATTTTGCACGGTCTTTTAGCCGCCTATCTCAAGACTCGACATTACCAGTGGGCCGGATCAGGGGCGTAGGCTGTTTGGCCACGGGGAGTGCACACTTGGGAGGTGGAACTAAACACGAACAAAAAAGTAACTACCCGGACTTTTTCAAAATACTATAACTTAAAAAAAACAGGACGGGTGTTGACGGCAGAATAATTTGGCAAGGATGTTTTCAGCAATAATTGGCTAAATTCTGCTGAGAAAAATGTATTGGTCCGTCAAGTCATCGCCTGAGTGACAGCATTATTAAAGGCAAAAAGTCACTTTTCAAAGTCACAAGGTCCATTTCGGGTGTTTTTGATTGGCAGGATTTTGACAAATTCTGTTCTGGTGAATGATTAATCGCTATTATGTTAATCATTCTATCGTTTGATCCTCTCATACCTCCCTTTGACACTTTTTGCACTATTTTAAGCTTCGGTGAGCACAATTTAAAAATGTCCACCCTTTTTCGATTGTTGAAATGTAAAATGCCATTAAATTTACTGGGCATAAATTTAAATACCGAATTTTTTCAGCAAAATGTATTTTTACATATTGTATCGAACATAAGAGGTTGTAACCATTGACATGGTTGAGTGAGCAGCACTTTATAAATAAAGGAAAAAAATGTCATATTCCCATTATTTGGCATAGAGAATGACTTCTAAGACTTGTGACTTTTGAAAAGTGGCATTTCGACTTAATTCATGCTCATTCAGTGCATGACCCAACTGACCAATCACTTTCACACAGATGTTAGTCCAATGAGTGTAGGAAACTCTTGTCAAATATATTTTGCACAAACGTGTTTGTTAAAAGTTATGGTATTTGAAAGGGGGGTAGTTACTTTTTTTTGGTCTGTGTTTAAATTGACATGGGGAGGGAGGTGTGCACATTTTGGAGTGGGAACTAAGTTGGAGTAATCAGGCGTTGAAAGAAGAATAAATAATTGAAAATTTCGTTTTTCTTGCCAGGGCGGAACTCCTATGGCTCGCGGGGGGGGGGATGGCACAGTGGCACCCCACTTACGCCCTTGTGGATACACTAAAATTGCAGGCCGATCTACACAAAAATGAAATGCAAAGTTTACTAGAATTCAGTTAAAAATATTACAGCTGAATATACCAACCAAACCATTCCTGTTAGCGGATTATTGGACATTACAAGTACTTACTTGCTGTGAAAGTATTTCCTTAATCACAGATAGTGGTGACATATTATCCCGGTAAAGATAATTACGCAATGCACTATTCCTCAAAAGCTCGGAACCACATGTACAAAGTTTGATTTTGACAAAGCAGCCGACCTTGGCCTCCTTGCTGATGATGATCACACCAAGGAGCTTCAAGAAGCTCTTATGATTGAAAGCTCCTAATCAGCTCCTTGATATACACTGTAAGTTCCACTAATCATCATAATCAAATCATACGCAGATATTCCTAGCGATGGTGTAAGCATGGTAATTTTGTCCAAGTGTAGATCTAGGCCATTTTATTCTCCTGAGTGGAACTAAGTTGTTTAATTTATGCACAAATTCAAGAACTTTTGTATTTTAGTGTTGTTTATTTTCCATTAAATACTATTAGTAGCTCAGATATCCAAATATGACGTTTAAAAATGAAGCTTCCAATGTTAGCCCATTCTTTAAGAACGCTTTAGATTTTCGAGATACTTGGTGAGTATGTATTATATGACTCTATTATGATTGATTAACTTTTTGGATTCGACAGGTCAAAGTAACGGGCTCCTCTAATTTAAAGTTCAATCAATACAGCTATTAAAAAAATCAAGCCAGGTTTGAAATATACTACAGTAAAGTTTAATTGAGGCTATACTGAAACTGATAACAATTTAACAGAAAACATCGAATTTTCTACAAGACGAGGAAAAGGAAAAATGACTGAGAGGGTAACTTATTGAACGAATTAATTTGGCGCTGAAGATGATCTGTTTTGAACGGGGTGTGGAGAAATTAAGGAACAATGTATGTGTATATCAAGTACACGGTATTTTAGATAAGTAATACAGTATTCGCTTGATATTCTCATAAACGCCTCCAAACAATTTTTAATCATTTATCAAACTTATTTTTGCTTCGTTCAAACCTAAGCACAGCATTATATTATTTTTTTTTTTTTTACTTTTTCCTTTCAAAAGGGACATATGGGAATTTCGTGTCCAGGGTTTTATTGACATCTAAACTATTTTATCTGTGGTGTGTTTTGTTCTTAATATAGCATGTATTTACTCATATGCTTGTTAAACAATAATATATTTAGCTGATGAACTTTTTTTAGGCAAGAATCTTGTGTTACTGTTGTGTGTGTGCGTGTGTTTGTGTGTGTATGTGTGTGGGTGTGTGTGTGTTGTTGTGTGTGTTGTGTGTGTGTGTGTTGGTGTGTGTGGTGTGTGTGTGTGTGTTGTGTGGTGTGTGTGTGTGTGGTGGTGTGTGTGTGTTGTTTGGTGTGTGTGTGTGTGTCTTTAAAATGTTGTAAGTCAATGTAAAAATAGTGTTATTAAATGGGAAATTACAATTAAATTTCCACAGGGTACGGGGTGGTGGTTGGTGGTCACGTAAGGCCTTTTTTATTGTTATTAATTTGATTATCACAACAAATTATATTCAATCACATTTTATTATCATAATTATTTATTATATTATTATTATTATTATTATTATTCATTATTTTATCAGCTAGTAGTAGTAGTAGTGTAGTAGTAGTAGTAGTAATCGGCATTATAGTAGTAAGTGTATAGTAGCTAGTAGTAAGAAGTAGTAAATATTGTTATATTTTTATTATTT
>JZLH01S0495440.1:92871-144460 GCA_001188425.1 Eucidaris tribuloides
CTAATCGATTGTTACAATTCGTTTTCAGAATCAATTCTGATGTTATGTATATAATGTTTTCCAATTCAAGAAGTAAGAGTTTAGGCATATGCAAGAGTCCATCAAGACCATCGGATACGCAAGGGAATTAATCAAAGAAGATTAAAAAGAAAACTGGCCACTATACAAGAAATATTAATGTAAAAACGCCTATACTGAATATGAAAAATGGTGTAATCAGAGATACTAGAAACAGTACTAGATGTAATGTAAATTAAAAAGGCATGACAAATTTTGAATATTTGCAAAGTTAAATTTAGTAAGTCGATAGGATGGTAATATCAAAGCTGTACGTGGAAGAAAATATAAGTGAAGCATTGGTACAAAATCCAGTAAAAAGATATATTACAGTATTAAAACAATAATGGGCAATATTGACGAAATAAGAATGAAAATGCTGATTATATTTAATGGATTATTTTGTAAATATAGGTTGTTAATTTGACTAACTAAATGTGCAATATTCTAACAGTGTTTACATCGCAGCTGAGATTTCAATGGAGCGATCCGGCTGTGTTTACCCCAATCACAATGCAAGGAAATATTGATTATAGTGTTGTGAATTTAAAAAAAAGGAACCACTGCAGGGTGTGATTGGTGTGGAAGTGAAACATTATTAACAAAAATAATGTCAATTACTGCTGTTCACAGGGCCTCTGTACTATGGTATTTTAACTCTTTGTGCATGTCATTTCACATGGTATCTTCCCCTGCACAATTAAAAATAGCCGAGAGTAACCCCTGTTTTAAAATGGTGATGTTAGATTGTATACACTAGCATTATCGTCCTAATCAGTGCTTATAGTGTATTTTCGAGAAGACTTTTTGAGAATGTTTGTATAATAGATTATATATATTGTCGGTTGACCTACTCGTGTACATTTTGTGCACATAATCATATGGTTTCAGAACGCGGGCGACCCGCAGGCGATGGCTCTTCTTGATTTGTTATTCAAAAGGTGCAAATGCTGATTGAATCCAAAGAATATATGATTTGGTTTATTTCCTCGATTTAAGTAAAAGGCCTTTGATACGTTAGGATCATGCAATTAACTAAGTAAATTATATGATTATTGGTTTACCCGTGGTAGTTTTGTTTCAATTATTGCCAACAAGATTATTTTATCTGGAATCGATCGCTTTCAGTTGTTGTATCTATTGATTGGCCAAACTTCTTCGTTCAAGACCTACTTCGGAGTGCGGAAGTGCCCCCAAGGTTGTATTTTGGGGTCCGTTATTGTTTTTCGATCTATATTAAATGACTTGTTAAACCTCTCAGGTTTACGAATTTATTTTGTTTGCGGGACGACACCAGTGTGTTCATGTCAAATAATAATCTTCCTGCTTTAATTAACATCTTTAATGATGAATTGATTCAGTTAAGTAATTGGTTGATTAAACAATCGATTAGTTTTGAATAGCATAACCCAATTATTTATTTAGCTAAGAAAAAAACTGTAACAGATGACGTAACTATCAAGTTTAATAATAAAATTACTTTCACGTGTTTTTCTTCTGTTAAATTTTTAGGTGTGAATATTTGATGATAAATTAACTTGGGCATGAACACATTGGTGTCGTATTGTAATCGAATGGCAAATGTGTTGGTATTCTTTATCGTCTCAGACATTTTGTCCAAGAAACATTTTAATTAGGCATTTATTATGCGCTTTGTTTATTTCCAGCATTAACTATTGCAACATTACATGGTCTTATTGTAGCCGATTATTGATATGACTCGTTTTTTCTACTGCAGAAAAAGCTGTCGGCGAATGTATTGCCAGATGCCCATTCAATGCCCACACCTTGCAATTTTTAACGACTACGCTTGCTTAATGTGTACGATATTAATAACCTCAACACTGCAATATTTATGTTCATGTGTTCTAAGGTTTACTCCTCCTGTTATTGTCTAAATTTTCTTTTTAAATAGTAGTGTTCACAATCATAATACACGTAATTCTGTTAATTATCATTTGCCAAAAGTTAGAACAAATACCTCAAAAATCATTACAATCTTTTTAAAGGTCCAATATTATGGAACTCATTTACCATTGCTTTAAAATGCCCCAACTGTTAACAGTTTTAAACGTGCTTACAAATCATATTTGTTAAGTTTGTATTCGTCTAAACATATATTTATTTTAATTGCACGTCTGATATTTTATTCTACGTGGATATTCATTTTTAGCTATTTCCTTATGGGGTCAGCGTTGTCTAAGGCTACCAGCTTCTTTTTGTTGACCCCCATTCCATCATAAATGAGTGTCTGTCCGTCTGTTCTTTGTAATGTATTTGTATGTAATGTAATGTAGTGTTTCTTAATTATCTGTGCTTATGTATTTTGTATTTTTTATGATGAATGAAATAAATTGAATTGAATTGAATTGAAATAAAAATTAATGGCAATTTGTGACGATAATGGTGAAGAAATTAGCGATCATACTCGTAGCATTCTTTCTGGCCGCCCTGTATAAATTAAGAACAATTTCCGAAATTAACTTTAATGGCCCGTCGCGAAGGCAGGTTCAGTTAAACCCGGGTCTAACATAAACCGCGGCGGTTAAATTAGACCCGTGTTAACTTAAACACCCTGTCTAAGTTGTTTTGTATTCACAAAGACAAGTTAAGTTAGACCAGCAGTTTAATATAAACCCGTGGTATAAGTCAAATTAGGGTATAACATTCAGAAATGCCATTAATATGCCTATACCGCACATGCTCAGTAGGGACTGTGGCTTAGCTGGTGTCGGCCTACTAATTATTTTCTAATAGCGATATGTCTTTATTTGAACCAAATTGGCTATTCATTTGCCCGACAAGACCTCACACCTTGTTCTTTTCAATGAACCAACTCGGTTCTTTCACTTCAGTTTCAGTTTACACCATTTTGGCCATACCACTCCATGACACATCTACACTCGACTGATACAGAGCTAGACCTGCACAATCCACACTAACGTTTGCAGTTAGATGATGTTAATTACTTAAATATAATTCATTATGAAGAAATTGCAAAATTTTACCCCAATCATGCGGTAGATAACATATCAGGAATATTTGGAGCATTTTCCATACGAATAATTTTAATAACTTCATGTTAAATTGAAAGATTTGTCATGTTTCGTCATGGTGGGACCCCAAATACCTGGTGGTGTTACATTTTTCAGTCCTCTTCTTAAATGAACTTGACGCATCAGAGCTATCCTTCATCCAATTATGATGAATTTGGCTCATTCTACAGCAAAATTACTGTGCTTTTGAAATCTAATAAGCAATCTTGCATTACATCTTTTGTTTAATTAGTGAAAAATGCAAAAATGTTAACGAGGGTAAACTCTGCGTAAATCTGGTGGATAAGCGGAGGAGGATAAGCGGAGGAGGAGTATGTACAAACTCTATGGGGAAATTGCAAATTCACCTGTACACTTTTGTTTTTCCTATTATTTGCAGCAGATAAGCTATCTTTGAGTTATGATATGCATCTGACTAACTTGACACATGTTGTACTTAAACAATTCTCAAAAGTAAAAGTGACAATAGTAGTCTTCAAGGTCATTAATTACTTAATTAATGACTGGTGTAGCTTATGCTTGTCATTGACTTGTATACATTATCATGATTATGAAGCATGAAAGTACTGAATGTAAGGACATGTTTTTAAGTACACTCTACTGATTCATTCATTAAACAATTCTACTAATTAATCTCTAAAATTTGTTAATTAGGTTTAGTAAACTGTTTGTTTAATCAGTGTAATTAATGTTATTGTAACAAATCGCAACACAATTTTAAATATATTTTCCCACACCCTGTATCACTACATCTGAAATTTTAAAAGTAGTAAACCCATACATTTTCTTAAAGCTGAAAGTGTGCTCTTCCACACCATGACATCAATTTTGAGCCGCGACTTAATACTGACAAGTGCAATGAGTTGTCATCAATATCACAAAATTATACATTTTTGTGATATTACCCTTATTTTTTTACACACCCTGTATAGCAACTTGACCTTGGCTGATTGAGATTCTCTGAAATATAAGCTTTCAGAAAATGTATACTTTTGTTGGTTTCTGATCAGTACTTTTTAAGTTATATTGGTTCAAATGCAAGAAGTGACAACATTCAAAATTTTGGTGCCTGTAACGCAAAGGGGCCCCACTACGACACATGACCATTTATAAAAAATAAGGGGTAAATTACCCCCTTATTGTGCACTTCGGAAATACATATTTTACTGGGGTGTTCTTCAATGTATTATCTTTCAATAAGGTAAGAAAAAATAAAAGTAATTTTATCACCAAAAATAACTTTTGGCGCACTTTCGTTCCTCACTGGCCCATTGTGAGGCGGTGGCCTGTCGGTGGCCGGTCGGTTTTAGGAAAACAAAGTTGGCAAAATCAAGGAAGCTTCTCTGCGCGACGACCGGGAAGTGACCGACTGATGGCTCTCTGATTCCCGGCGGCGGTCTCACATTGGCTATCGAGCCGTGTGGCGCGCCGATGATCGACCGGGCCCTGCTGGTATAAAGGCGTCCTAGCGGTGGTCCGCCGGACTCCTCCGGGAATATTTTGCCAAAGGCAACCTACACTGTTAGAAAAATTTCCGTATTTTTACGGAAAAATTCCGGCAGCAAAATTTCCGGACTCTATTTTTTTGCCCGTAAATTTATGGAAAAATGAAATTTACGGAAAAGTTCCCGTAAAATATACAAAATTCCGTAAATTATAATTTGTGAAAATACAGATTCTATTTACGGAAATTTTACAGAAATTTTACGTAAATTAACATAATTCCGTAAAAAAATAAATAACGGAACAAAAAAAATTGTCCGGAAATTTTGCTGCCGGAATTTTTTTTTAATCCGTAATTTTACGGATCCCTTTTGCGTAACTTTTACAAAATTCCCATGTAAATTTACACATTTCCGTAAAAATAACAGATAACAGAATTCACCATTTTTTAACAGATTTTTTTTTTTTTAATTAATTTTTTACCATTTTTTTAAAATAAATTTGCACAAATCTGCAAACACAAATTGCAGGGAAAAATCCAACTGGAGATACCTTAACAATAGGAACTCTGATTTGTTTTAAACATGTACTCCTAAACACATGACAGATTGT
The DNA here is from genome assembly GCA_001188425.1 of Eucidaris tribuloides. NCBI lineage: Eukaryota > Metazoa > Echinodermata > Echinoidea > Cidaroida > Cidaridae > Eucidaris > Eucidaris tribuloides. The sequence goes on from JZLH01S0495440.1 coordinate 98,040, forward strand.
ATGAATGCATTCACTTAATTGTAAATAAAACAAATTTTCAATGTAATTATAATTCTCTTTTCATTCAAGTTACAACACTATATATAAAGCAAAGCATTATTCAAAGGAGTTAGTCATACAGTGTAAGAGCCAGTGATGACTCTTGATGGAAATTCAAATTGTGAGCACACATACAATGGCAGTTATTGCACAAAGTTTTCTTCCTCTGGTGATGAAAACCACAGGCATCCCACTAAAGAGACATTGGCTTATATTGTCGAAAGCGGACTTACTTTAGTCCGGGACTAACTTTAGTCCGGGACTAAATTAGTAAGTCTTAGACCAAATCTCAAATTAAAGCCTTTGTCTTGGACTAAATTAAGTCAGTCCAAGGCTAACAACTTAGTTTGATTTTGATTTTTCCCCTGAAAAATCAGATTGTTTCCCACTTGAAATGCAATATAAAACCCTAAAAAAGTTTCAAAGGAAAAATAAATACTGTATACCACATTAAATTTTGAAGCTGGGGCTTTGAGATAATTTTGTTTTGCCTAAGTACAAAAGCAGGGTGCAAAAAGTAAACAACTTTTTCCCCCAGAGCAGTTCTTGATTTTTTTTACCTGCATTTCTGCCCTCGCACATTGATAGTTAACTACAGACAGCGTTCAAATAGTGTGAAATCTGCAATTAGGGCCTTAAAATATAAAACATCAATCGGACTGGCTATGGATTAGTGTTGGTATGACTAAAAACATATCTCAGAAAGTATCCCTATTAATTTATTAAATACTTAAAGGCAGTGGATCTCATTTACATGCCTAAAATTTAACATTGTGTAAATACCATGGCATTTAGAAGGAAATGCCATCTGGGAACCTTTAGCAAAATATAGGAGCTAGAAACTCAGTTTAATTGAAATAATAGTGACCGTTGGACTCTGATTTGAATTTTTTCTCGCGAGAAAAAATTTCCTACCATAGAACGTACACTAAATGGCTATTATTTTTCATTTGCATTTTTCAAATTCTAGGCAATCTCTGACCCCCAGATTTCACAGACATGCCCTTCATCAATAGCCCAAGGACATGGGTTATCTTTTCCTGGTCTGCGGGGATGTTTGCAAATGAGATCCACTGCCTTTAAACCTTAGGTGTCCAAGATGAAATCTGATGCGAAAATGGTACCTAAGCTGTCTGTTAATGTCACATTGGCCAATTACAAATTCGGAAATTACTGAACATTAACCAATCGTTTTAGGCACATTGCTGATCTCGCTACCAATCAAATCTTAAGGCCCCTGATGTCTTACATGCATAAGATTCTTAGATGTCTAAGATTGGTTATTGACCCATCATCATCCATTACTTGGTAATGAGCAGTATCAAGTCAATCAAAATACAACAGATACAGGCTGAAGGCATCATGCACTGTTTTGCAGCTTGCGTTTGGTAGTGACATTTCAAAGGATCTCTATGTGCCTTTCAGACTCGCTGATTTTACTCACGCATGTACCATGCAGTGATGCGCATGCCAGTGTGTGTAACAGAGTGATGTCCCTTCCAAACTGGAGGTGCAGAATATATTAAAGTAACAAAGTCATGGGTCAATCTTAAACAGCCAAGAATCTTAATGACAGATGTATAATGCAAGGCGTTCAACATTTGATCTAAAGACTTTATTTTTGCCATGTAAGGCTTTTGTTGTTCAAGTAGGGATATGGCCTCAAAAATATTCCTTTTTAACAAAACCTTTATCATTAGACCTATCAGATTGAACGAAATGCAGTAGATAAGATTTTGGATCAATGCTCACACTTGTTAGTTCAAGTATAGTTAGTCTTCGTGAACATTTTGAACACATTTCTATACTGCCTTATTCCAAGAGCTATATCATCATTTTTCCATGCAAAACAAACAACCCTTTTAATGGCCAACCTCGAATACAGAATGTGAACGAGCAAAGCCGAACTGCTATCAAGAATTAAGAAACACTTAAAATACTATAATTGCAAAATTGATGGAAAACATTACAAAATTCCATATATCCAAATTTCATAATTACAATAACATTCTCACATTCTAAGAAACTTTATCACAAAATTTAATTTGATTATCATAAAATCTAGACATAGCTCGTCACAACCAAGCAATTGCCGGACGACAGTCTCATTTTTATAGGAATTGTCCCCCATTTACTGCCACATTCATCCCCAATTATACGAATGGTCAACGCTAGCAGGCAGGTTTGAAAAAAATCGTGATTTAAAAAAAAAGAAATCAAAAAATCAATTATTTAAATCAAACAAATCCTGCCTTAACAGCAATAGCTGATTTGTGTTAGTATAACTTACTATAGGGTTGGTCAATTACATTCCTAATTACATTCCAAATTACATTTTTGAGTGTTGCCAAGGACAACAAGCAGGTGTTAACATTAATATGATAATAACCTCTTCTGGCGAGGCCAAGGAAGATTTTTGTCATTGTGTTTTACACCTGGCCGAGAATGTAATGAGGAATGTAATTGCCCATCCCTGTAACCTGCCTGCTGTAGGTTTTTTGTTTGGTTTACTTGATGAGAAAATTAGAAAATTAGAAAAAAAATAGACAATCATAACTTCTACCTCATAATAGATGATATTTCATTACACTCATGACACAAGCTCATAATGCCTTGGATTTAGTTTACGATTACTGGAGTACCCTGATCAGTTTGTCTCTGTGAATCCTGTATTCAACATGTGCAGCCTGTGATGGAATTCTTGACTGGCAGTGGCAGTTCACATCTGATCAGCAAATCTTACAGCGTCTTGTTTACGCATCAGGATTTAGCTGGAACAAAAGGAGAAAAGGTAGTTAGGAGTGTTAACCGATTGTTAAATTGAAAGGTTCAAACATAATCTTGTATTACTTATGGTCCCACTACATCCATAGTTTTAAATTAGGTTCCATCATACGTAAATCCAGCGCTCAAAATACATGAAGGCTCAGGGCGATTTCAGCCCGTGTAATACAAAAAAGAGCCCTAAAAATGTCACAAGAGCCCCCCAAAATTCCCATAGACACAATGTAAATTGTTGCCAAATTTAGCCAATGGGTCCAAAAGTAGCCCCCGAAAATTTAAAATTAATTTTTCCCCTGCGTAAACCATAACTTCAACCCAACCCATAACCCCAACTTTAACCCTAAGCTTAACCCTATTCTGAACCAGAAGCTCAATGACAAAAACCCTTTGTCTTCTGAGATTTGTCTAGACTAGAATAAATGTCAGGTCACGGTACAGTTTTTTCTGACCCAAGTGAATAGTTTTGAATTGTATTTGCTGTCAAAATTCATACATCCTCTTTCTCAGGGCTATTGATGGAAGTCATGAAATTATAGGCCTATATGCAAAGAATTTCTAGGCCAAAAAGTTTCAAATTTATAGGGATTTCATGAGAAATTTGGTCAAATGTTGTGGTTTGTACCTGCTAATACTGAATATCCTGAAGAATATCTACTGCAAAAGACATATTTCCTTGCACTGAAACACCTTATAAATTTGCTTCACATTAATGCACTGGATAAACGAAGAATTGCCTGCTCATGATGGAGAGGATGATCCTTTTTCCAGCATTGGAGAGTACTACAGCACCTGTGGAAATATGGATATTAAACAATATAAATTTGAATGCAATTGGTAAAATTCAATAAAATGAAAAACCTATTTTGACTGATTTTTTTTAGATTGAGAAAAATAAATGTTATGTTTGTGAGATAAATAATGAAATAAATTTTGGATGGACGTACAGCAACAAAAACAAAGTCAAAGGCAATACCTCCTGACATTGATGTCCACAATGACAAAGCCGAGCCATAAATACAAATAAAATAAAGTTACATGGCACATAATTTATAAATAAGTAACATGTGACTGCTTATCTACTCTACTCACAGAGTGATGGGTTCAATGGTATGATGGCATTTACCAATAATTATGTGCATGCTTTACAAGAACAAGTTATGTTGGGGAAAAAATAATTTTATTACACTTTAATATTGTTTATCTTTTTATTTCCTGGTCAGTGTTGAAATAATTCTAGGCATAACTACCCCCCTAAAAAAAAAAATGGGTAAATCAGCAAAGATCTGCTATCCATGGATCTACTTTTTTCCTTATGACTTGTCCTTTATTTTGACTTGTATTGATATAGGCTAATCTATGTACTGCCTGATTGTATTTGGTACTGCGGGAAACTGTCAGGCAGGGACTTCGGACGCCCACTCACCGGGCAGCGACTGGCAGAGGCAGAGTCAGCTGCCTTGCATTAGCCGGCTGCTCTTTGATTAAATCTAAATGATTTCAGAAAATTACAAATGATTTGTACAATTATACTCAGAGTCATACATTATACATATATCAAGATTAAATATAAGACTAGCCCAAAAGTACTTGTAATTTAAATGCTAAATTGGTCTTCATGAACTTGTGGGTGTGACGAGAGTGCGTGCTCCGCCAGCATGAGCTCCAAAACCCACGCCGACGGTCACGGCCTGCCAGTTACTCATCGTACCGCACAAATACACACACGGTCACAGTTTTATCAAGAGTATCGGCTTCCATCTCACTCTTGCCACGATTTATAGTCATAACTACTGAATCTGAATGATAATCTTTCAAAATCAACAAAATTTCCGTCAGACACATCCTGATAAAATACACCGGTGATTCTACGGTTGGGCGGATATCAGAGCAGGATTTTCGTGACGTTTTGTGACGATTTTTGACTTCCGTATATTGTCAACTAAAATTTCCTGGAATGTTATTCATCCGCGTGGTAACACGGTCCCCCGAACCCCGGGGAAATCAAATTTTGCAATTCTGCCGCGAGAGGCTTTCAAATAGCATTAGGTTTGCATAGGTAAACCGGCTGAAATCTCCGTCCGCGTAAAAATTAACACGGACAATTACGAAGAATTGGACAAAATTTACAAAATTTGAGAAAAAAAGGTCTATCCTGAAAAGGACTGGACCTCGAGAGTACTCACGGTTACGACGGTGTCGTCAGTCACGGGGTAAATACCGTAGTTTCTTCTCGTTAGTGTCGGCGACGTAGGCTGGTTAGATTTGCACTGACCCAACGTGTAAACCACGGAGCAGAAGCGAGCCCGCGACGATCCAGCGGGTCGTCGTAGTTAAATTTAGCCTGATTTGATGATTTTCGGCATCAAATTTACGACCCCAGTCATCCAGACATCACCTAGATTGTACGTATGATGCGGGTCGTACGGATTTTGTCGCCAAAACTTCCAAAAATCCAGTTATTTACGAGTCGGCTCACGTACCACAAACTTGTCCTTCACGAAAAATTGCTAAGTCAGGGATTGTTTACGCGCAGCGCACCGCGTTCACTCGCATAGCGCGTACGCTGCAATTACACAACAAGATCGGGAACGCGCTCGGCGCGCGGGCCTTCTTATTGCATACTGATCATGCGTTCGATATCCCACAATGCAATGCAAAAATTATACAAATAAATGATAAATAAAAATAAATAGATTGATTGACTTAATTAAATAATTAAAGAGATGAATTAAACAAATCAGAATAAACTAATAAATAAATAAATAAATAAATTGATTAATTGATTTAATCAAACTAGCATAGAATAGTTATTAGGCTTATAATACTTTGTATAGGCTGTCAAGTTAACCAATGCACTCTTCGGTTACGATATTTTACGAATTCCTATAAATCTTGTCCGTAAAAATTACAGCTACTTTCTTGTAAATTTACAAGATGTATCGTAAACGTCTCCTTTCAATAATGATCTTTTGTACAATTACGGAAATCGTCTGTAAAATTTATCATTTACCTGATTTTTCTGTAAATTTTACTAGTTTTCCGTAGAAATCCGTAAATCTACAATCTTATTCCGTATTTTAGCATTTACGGAGGATTTCTGTTAAAATTTGTCCGTAAAACTACGGCAATTTTTAACAGTGTAGTTATATTATATAGTTGCCCCACTGGCCATCTGTTAAGACAGTCCCCTTTTCCCCACTGCTCCCTTGGTTTTGCCATGTACTTTTGTCATTTTATTCAATAAAAACAGAGCAGACTCCGATCTTTCTAATGAGGTATAACTCAGATAACCTTAACACCTTATTAATCCTTTGGATGCTATAATGTAAAATGTAGTCTAAAATCTCGGGGGTCCCCTCCCCCGAGATTTTTCATTAATAATATTGAAGAAAAGAGAGACATTCAGAATCTGTTATTAGTGTAATATAACTCTTGGGCATAAAGCTTTTAAATTAAAAAATCCTTAAAACTAAACTTGGGCTTTAATATGTGCACAATCGTGAAAGACTTGACGAATCAATCGCATTGTCACACAGAAGTTACTCAATGAGTGCAAAAACACTCCTGCCGAACTATTATGCTCAAAACCTTTTCGTTAAAAAGTTATGACATTTTGAACAAAAGAGGGAGTTACTTTTTTGTTGTGTTTGTATAAATTTCATATAGGAAAAAAATAATTTCGTCGTGTACCATTTAGATACACACTGCATACTATAAATAGTTATTTAAAAGATAATATGAATAATAATATTTTTAGAAAACTTTTCACTAACCCTTTTGTGATTTGTCTCATTGCTTTTGCATGTTTTTTTACACTCAAGCTGTACAAGAATGTCTGGAACATGTGTGTTGCTCATTGTCTTCATTTTTCACCTAAATAACTGTCAAACACAAGGTATGTAAACAAATTTCAAGTACAACATCAAAAACAAAAACATGACAAATTACCATCAACATTGTTTGATAAAGAATATAAAAAAAAAGAAATGGCTATGTTTACAAAAGGCGTTATTATGCAAACCGATCTTCAGAAACTCCGCATTCGACTTGCTCGTAAATAAATTTAACTGTATTGTCAAATTTGTAAAGTAAATTCAGAATAGGGATTGCTTAGTCGTATTAATGATTGTAAATGACAATAATAATAAAACGCATATGTTTGTATAACTTGTATCCAGTATATACTGCACAATACCATAATTTACTTAATTTTACGAATTCCGTGAATTTTTGACAACTTACATTGTCATTTTTCCATACCTATAACAAAAACCTGTGTTGTGAACCACTAAATATGTTGTGTAGACTTTTGGTCGTTTCAAAGTAATAATTTGAAAATACCAATTCAAACTAGTTTAGAAAAGTAACATAAAGTCATCTTGATCCAAGTATAAAAGTTCACATTTATACAAGGGGCGATCATCATAATAAATGCTTGTAATAGAAGATATTATTCTTGGTAGGGTACATGGGGGAGATGGATAGTACTAGAAGGCTCGCATAATAACACCATAAGATTTCTTTAGATATGTATGACTTTGAAAAGACCGCTCCATCCGACGTTTCGACGTGATTACTCACGTTGTTATTAGTAGTGATATTATCTTGCTATACATGTTTATTCATATTTTCATATTGTACAATTGCACGTATCATTTAATCCGTGGCAATGCACATGCAGTTACTTGTTTCCATTTATGTTTTAGAGATAAACAAAGACTTCTCTTGTGGAAAACCGACGACCATTACATCTCCGAACTATCCTGATAAGTACGACAATGACGTGGAAATGACGTGGATCGTATCGGCACCAGAAAAACGTAGGATACTTGTCATCTTTCATGATTTCAACTTGGAGCAAGGAGCAGATAGATTATTGCTAAAAGACATGAACGATATTACAAGGAACGTATATTATACCGGTGAAGACAGTGACTTTACTCCTTTTTTGTCGCAAATAAATCGTATAATGATTACATTTACATCCAACGATGTGGGAAGAAGAAAGGGTTTTAATCTCACCGCCACATGTTACGAAGAGGAAGGTATGTCACAAACTAAACTTTGATCAAAAAGGAGCTGATAAATACAAGGACTTATATTGACAGCGAGAATGTTATAAGCGATCATAATTTGCTGATAAATTCTTATTTCTATTCAGTCTTTCAATTTGTGAATTAATTAATTAATTAAGACTTGCAAACTTGTAACAGTGTTGTTCCAAACAAAGAAATAACGATTGACAAGAAAGCTATGCTTACTTTACAAATGTGTATTTAGGTGAGTCGTCATGCGCTATTTGTAGGTCTTTGATTATTGTGTCGTTTGAAACCTCTTGATTAGTCCATTTATCAAATTGTATCCGGCTATTTGTAGTCAAAGTGGATAAAACAGACAAAATTTGCTCTTCATTCCGGCAATACTTTAAATATTTTGATGCTGTATTCAGTAGCGTAACAGCCGGGGGTTACCAAACACCGGGAAAATAAAAGGAAAGAAAAAAAAGAAAAACGAAGAGAAAAGGAGGAAGAAAGAAGAAGAAAACGGAGAAACAAAAAAAAAAGAGAAAGAAAAGAAAAATAAATAAAAATTGGAAAAAAGAGAAAAGGGATACAAAAGGAAGGGAAAAAGGAGAAAGGAGGGATAAAGGGAAAGAAAGCCGAAAAAGGATAGAGAAAGAAAAAGAGAAAGAAAAAAAGGAGGAGAGAAGAAAGAGAAAAGTTTACGGCCCGGTATCGTGTTATGGGAATAATTTTATGTTTTTCAGATTGCATTGCGAGGGACTCAATGACATATTTTGTAAAGACTCAAACACTGCTCACGCATTAGCTCTACAATTTTTGTATAGGGTGACTCATGCAATCACGAAGCCCAAAGGGTGTATAAAGAACCCCAAAGGACGTATAAAGAACCACAATGGGTTCCTTGTAAAACCAGATATGGTTCTTAAGTACCATTTAGATCCATTTTCTGCTTCCATTAAGAACTGAAAGGTTCTTAATACGGGAAAAGGAGATGTTCTAATCAGTATATTTTTTTTTCTACGAGTGAATTGTCTAAGTATGCCAGCCAGTATTGATTTTACTGTTAATTCAACTCCAGAAATTGCGCTACTAACTCCATAACTGTTTATAATTACTAACAAATGATTGCATAAAGCATGTATCCCTTTTGGCAATGAGAGAATAATTGAGTTAACGCTACTCACAATCACAAGATTTGCTCAGAATATAATGTCCTAGCAGGTATAATATATATATGACATGATTATGTCTTGATCTTTTTATGTCTCTTGAGTTAAGAGTTATTTGTATCTATTTTAGATATTATTACTACGGATTGATCAAGTTGATATTTTAAGCCTTTATGTAATAAGAAGGCCATTTAAATAAGTCTCCTGAAACCGTTCTTAAGTCTCATGGCTAAATCAAAAGTAAGTGCTTGTGAATGAGTCAAAAAAACAGATTTCTGTTAAAAGAAAGAAAATAAGGCCTAGATATCCATAATTATGGTTTGATTGTTTATTAATTTGCTGAAGACCATTTTATTGAAAGTTGAAGTAACAGGGTGATTGGTCAGGAAACTTCTGTCAAAGCGAAAGATCAATGATTTGTTGATGGTAAATTATATAATATATATATATATTATATATATATATATATTATACTATATATATATAATATATATATTATATATATGTGTGTGTGTGTGTGTGTGTGTGTGTGTGTGTAATAAGGTTCCTATCTAATTCTAGAGTGTTTTAATATTCGTTGTAAATCGAGAGTGACAACAGACAGTAACATGCAACTACATAAAACAACATGAATAAAAAACATGGTAAATGTTTTGGATAACAGCATCAAAATATCATAACAGAGGACAATGTTATGTGTTTAGGTATGATGATTAAATGTGCTTGAAATTACGTTAGTTGTTATATTTGTGGGAGCATTTAAGCCTCGCGAGCATGTCATAATCCTCCCTAGCGTTAGCTGGATCGGGAGACTTTGAGGGGATTCATTATTTTGAAAAAGACAGATTAAGAATGGAGAAAGATGGGAAGAAACTGAATGTAAAAAATGGTATAATTAATGAGGTGAATTCGGAAACAATGCACTCAAAAGCGATGTCTTTGGACTGTCTAAAGTGTCCAAGCCCTGGAGCTTCCGGGGGCTCCACTCCCTGGTCCCCTGCCATTGCTTTGCCTAAGGCGCCACGGGGTTCGCGACAAGCTCCTTGTAGCACAATTTGGACTTCGTTGCCGGGAAAGTTTTGGCTCTGCCCCTTGATAATAGGCACCTGTTACGCCACTGGCTGTATTTTTTTCTTCATTTTCTTACTTCAGTAGTTGAATACGGTGTTCAAATTATGGGCAACAAACTTCCAAACGAAGGTCGTCTTACTGTGAATGACGGTACAAACCTCATTCGAGTTTGTGATGAAAATTGGAACAATGCAGGAGCAAACACTGTCTGTAGACAGCTGGGTTATCCTGGTGGTGCAGCAATAAATGGAAGTCAGTTTGGAGTTGGACATGGGGGAACGTGGCTCAGAGCAGAATGTAATGAAGGTAAATTCTTGCAGCTGACTATTAACATACCTTGTTTAATTTCATTTTTATGAACCTACTGTCGTTTACTAAACAAACATTTACTTATACTATGGCGTCTGTATACCTTATTTCTATTATGTTTTGAATAATTACTATCATGAAACCCAGGCTAATTTAAGTATGCGTGATCACATAAAGACTTCGCAATTACCGTAGTAGGGTAAAAAAACCCAAGGCGCAGATATCACATAATATCTATTCAGTAATGGGGTAAATGAATACAAGCAAACTATGGGTAACATGCTTTTTTTGGAAAGCTTTCTCACTAATGTAAAGACGGTCATACCTGAAGAGGTTTCTGCTTAAAGGTAACATGCCATTACGGGTCCCAAGGTATTGATGTTACATTATGCGTAAATACACAGATGAAGTGATTTAAATCCATATCATTGTACGTATGATATTTCTCTAAACTATAACGGACACACATTGCTTGATCCTTGGACACGTAAAGTGTATTAATTGTCAATAGGTTGAAGCTCAAAAGTCGTTCTTTCAAATTTGGTATATGGTAATAACTAAAAATCAAGTTCAGAAGTTACAAGCTGAAGATATGAGCCAGAAGCTTAATGAATGAAAATGATACCACGGATCCATTTGACCCAGAATTTGTGAGGGAGGTTAGATGTATACCTATCAACTGCGCAACAATAACAATTTCACATGTTCAATTTATGTGTATAAAATGTTTTTCCAATGTTCTTCCTCGTCTAAAAATGAACTATTTTAAACTATTTTGTTATTTTTTTTAGATAATTATCGGTTACAGGACTGTGCCATACGGTACATCAACAGTAGTTCTAATCAGGATGCGGCAGTAACTTGTCACAGTAAGGCATTATTTTTGTTAACATGTAATACAGTCATGGACAAACGTTTGGAATATATTTTCCTACCAAATGCAGTTTTCAATCATATCAGGAAAAGTTTTCTTTTCCTGAAGTAGAGACAGTGGCGGTGCAACCGGGGGGTCAGGGGTTGGGCGGCCACCCCCTATTTTATCATACAATGACGGGAATATACTCTTTTTTCGAAAATATCGCACCTCCTTTTCTTGTTGATTTTGCTAGTAAAAAAAATGCCGGGCAAAAAATGCTTCATGTCGTCGTCAGCCCCCTGCCCCCACTTGTCGGACCCTGTTGAGCTTACTTTGTGGCTAATAAAAAGGTTTGTTCGGCAGGCAAAATTCACCCGATGCATTTCCCCCCTCCTAAAATTTTACCCTGGCGCCGCCCCTAAGTGAATGTCATTTGAACTTAGTAATAATGTGTTCTTCATGGGTTATTAATCATTAGTAATAAATCTGCACTTTAAAACAGGGCTATGCAAAGAAATAATCATATTCCAAACTTTTGTCCAGGACTGTATATTTCAGGTATAATTTTGTCGTGTAATGCAAAACATTCAAAAAAGATAACTACAAGCATCACATTTCATGAAGGTATAAAAAATCTGCCTGGACCCTCAGCATACTGTTCAGAATTAAATATAATGTAAACAGTGGTATTGTACAACTATCTATGATACGAGTAAATCATTTATGTTAATCTATGTATGTGTAGGCATGGAGGTCTGTTTGTGTAGGGTATAGATTACGTATGAATAAAACGGTGTTAAATAAACTAAATTAACTACATAAAATGAAATAGATCTGGAACGGTAAGGCGCTATCAACACTGGAAAACATACTGTCAACACAACTATTGGTTAAATTGAGTAAATTTAATGTTTTGTCCATGTCTCTTAGGCTGTGGTCACAAATAGAAAAAGTGGCCTGCTCGGCGGCCGGGCGGCGAGTTTTCAGCTAATTTCGCCCGGTCACCGAGCAGTAGCCGCCCAGGCACCGCTGGTTTTTAGGGCATCGGTCGGTCGCCGCTGATGATTTAGCGCTCAGTTAAAATTCTGGCGGCGCCTGCTCGATTTTACTCGCCGCCCAAAGCACGCTCGGTGTTCCGGACGGTTACCGGGCGCTCGCCGCCGGGTCATCGACCTAATCGAGCGATCACCGGCGAACGATTTATGTTAAATATAGTGGCGTTTATACGTGAAGATAATCCCAAGGTGATAAGAATTGCTCTAACATTCCAAGCCAGCTGGAATAAATAAAATTGTTAGTAAGATCAGAAAATAGAAAGCAAAGGTTTCATAACTGCTCAACTACTACTACACAATATAAATGCTTTGAAGAACGCAGAGGTACTGTGAACAAGAATATGGTTGCTCCTTGACAACCTGAAAGCTTGCCCGACGAGCAACAATGTATCCTTGACAACCAGATAGCTTGCCCAACGAGCAACAATGTATGCACATATATTCATAGGAACAGATGAAAGAAATAGATCATCACTGGGCTTTGGAAGAAAAAAACATCCATAAATTTAAATACATCGTGAACTGGCATACAGTCATTGTGTGTGTGTGTGTGTGTGTGTGTGTGTGTGTGTGTGTGTGTGTGTGTGTGTGTGTGTGTGTGTGTGTGTGTGTGTGTGTGTGTGTGTATGTGTGTGTGTGTGAAAAAAGCATATAATTGTGGCTGTCGGCTGTGTGACGATTTCGTAAACAAAGCATAATGATACTTATTACATACATACAATTTTGCAGGGGGTGCTGCGCACCCCCTGAAAAATTTCCAGGGGTGCTTCAGCACCCCCAGCGCCCCCGCTTCCCAGGGCCATGTCAATGCCCGGAGGCCGCACGGGGTAGCTCCCGGATTTGCCTAATTATGACTTAAATCGATCTGTGACGGTCAGGAAATCGACAGGGCGCCCCCAAGCATCGCTGGGGCTTTACAGCCAGCTCAACTTCTCCAAAAATCTCTGGACGATGCCTGAATTCAAGTGGCGACCAAGTAGGCTATAAATCCGGGCGGTCGCCGCTTTATTTCTGACCGTAGCCTTAGCGATAGCCGGGCATGCGCCGAGCAGGTACCATCCGGTTGCCGACCAATTTTGAATTCACCCGCCCAGTGACCGACCAATCTCCCAGCAGCAACCGTTCTGCAACAGGTTGGCGACCGGGTGGCGACCGCTCAACAGCCTTTGATTTAGCGGCTTCGACCTTTTACCTAAATTGTTCGACGGCGACTGCTCGATTAGGTCGGTGCCCGGGCGGGGCCAGGGCGGCGCCCAACCGGGCACCTGGCGTGTTTTGGGCGGCGAGTAAAATCGAGCAGGCGCCGCTAAAATTTTAACTCCGCACTAAAACTTTAGCGGCGACCGACCGATGCTCTAAAAACCAGCGGTGCCTGGGCGGCAGCCGCTCGGTAACCGGGCGAAATTGGCTAAAAACTCGCCGCCCGGCCGCCGAGCAGGCCAATTTTTGTATTTGTGACCACAATGTCAGACACTGCTCAGCGTGCTCCAAAAGCGACAACATCTAGATTTTCGTACAAAGTTTTCATTGAATAAAAAAGCAAAAAGCACAGGAGAAAACCATTGGAGCAGGGGGAAAAAGTTTTATTGTTAAAAGCCGCAGTGGGACAACCGAATAAATATATAACCAGGTTGCCAGTGGAAAATATTCCCGGAGGAGCCCATTGGTCCGCCGCCAGTACGCATTCATACCTGCAGGGTCCTATCGATCACCGGTGGGCTACCGGCCGATTTCTTGAAAATCGTCCGATGGCCGGTGGGGGACCGTCAAATCGCCCGATGACCGATGGGAGACCGTCTGATGGCTGGTGGGAGACCGCCAAATCGCCTGATGACCGGTGGGAGACCGTCCGGGAATCGGTTAGTCATCCATCGGTTACTGCCCGGTCGCCGCGCAGAGAGGTTCCCTCGATTTTGCCCAGTTTTGACTTAAATCGATCGGTGACCGACAGGAAATCGACAGAGCGCCGCCCGAACATCGCTAGGGCTTTAAAGCCCGCTCAACATGCTGCAAGAATCGCTGGGCGATGCCTAAATTCCAGCGGCGACCGAGCAGGCTATAAATCGGGCGGTCGCCGCTTTTATTTGTGACCACAACCTTACACAACTCTCAGTCTGCCCAACTCCAATATATTGTGTAATAATTGATGAAAGTCTGTTTCCAAAATATCAATTTACCCAACACTGAAAACACCAATCTGTTGGGTAATGATGGCTCTACACAACATTTATTTACCCAACTCGCGTTAATACCTTTCTATTGGGTAATGATCGCGAAACGATTTATCCACAATATAAATTTGCCTTATCTCAAACTACCATGACTACTGAGCAATAGTTGCTCTACGATTTGTCCACGACATATCTTTGCATAACTGTTTTTACCCATCCCTCGGGAAATGGTTGCCCAACTGTTTTATTTGCTTACCTGCTTGCATGTTCATCATTTCATACAGATATAGTTTTCTAATAAAAACATCTGAAATATCATGGTTAGATACTTGTGCAATCCCTTAATCTTACGAAAGATACCTCTCTCGTGTACCAAAAGAAATGTTGCAGATCGATAATTCTTTTTTTAATCGGCTGAATATACAAAATTGTACGCGTATACATGATCAAAAAAACTAGGAAATACAATAATTAATTTAACTAATACAGTAATAAAAATTCGATATGATTATGATCAACACAAAAGCGTTTATTGATTGATGGAGTTTACTTGGGAATTACCCAATGATGTGGGTATATAATTTCGTGTATATGGGGTTTCTCGTTATTAGGTCAAGTACAAAACCTACACACACACACACACACACACACACACACACACACACACACACACACACAAACACACACACACATACGCGGGCGTACAGTCACACCAACAATAAACACCTACACCCGGACAAACAGACAAAGACGCACACACGCACACACACACACACACACAAACGTCATAAGCACCTACACATACACAAGAACACACACATAAAATGCACACACAGAGACACGCACGTACGCAATAACACACATCCAAAAACAAACAAACAAATAAACAATCGCACACATATCTGCACGCGCAAATTAGGAAATTTCTAACCAACCGTCAGTTGCCCAATGAAATTAACCCGACCCGCCAGGGAAATGTGGCAAAATTTCACAACTTGATTACCTTGATTACCTTGAAGGCCACACCTCGTCGTCGTGATGATAAAGAAGTATACTTGTACACTGCTTAGCAACAAGTTCCTAACCCTTAGTTACTGATACTGTTCCTAAATATTCACCGAACATCTATTTAAAATAACCGCCTAATATTGGTTAAATCACTTGAATGCTCAGTTGGGTAATAATCGCCCAGAACAACGACCCTTTTAACCATCCACAAATTACCCAACTGAATTTGCCCAATATTATTCGAGTGTAGCAAAGACCAATATAAAAATCGTATACCTGCTGCTTCCAGCCTGGCGCTAGGAAATTCAGATGGGGCAGGGAAGTAATGGAACGTATGGTCCTACCAGATGACAACTTATCACGGTAGTCCAACTGCTTTGTGAGCCATGCGGCCTCGGGTTACTGAAACGGAGATAGTTACCGCCCGATGCTTCACTACTATTGGAACAGAGACGGATTTAACTTTTTAAAATAAGTTTTAAAGCTAAGAGTAAAGTTGCAAATGTGATGGCCTGAGCTTTGTCATCAAGTTCCAATTTAAAATTCTCTTCCTGATTGAGCGTAAAATCGTGACAGTAACCATATGACTGCAGCTGACAGGCGCCTAAAAGTGACCATTGGCACAGAAGTGGGTACCTTAGTGCCAAAGTACAACCAAGTGTGCACTTCCGGGTAAAATCATGAATTTTGGCACACAGGCACAAAGGTTCTTCAGACCTTGTAATTCAAGAAAATTGATGGAAACACTTTTCCACACTCCTTTCATGGCCGCCATCTTGGATTTCAAAATGGCCGCTATATAGAACCTATTTTCATCAATATCTTGAGAACTAAAAGAGCTAGGAAGTTAATTTCAGTGGATATACTCCCATTTTCGGATTTTCGAATCACATGGACTAACTTTGAAACACGTCAGATTGCCGCCATATTGGATTTCAAAATGGCCGACACATAAACCTTTTTCGTCAATAATTTTTGAACTATGATAGGCAGGAAGTTGCTTTCAGTTGCTTTCCTCCATTTCGAGGGTCAACGAATCACATGGAGTATTTTTTGAACACTGAATATTGACGCAATGTCAGATTTCAAGATTGCCGCCATCTTGAATTTCAAAATTTCCTTCATATGGCTCTTCGATCTTGAACATCTCTGAAAATAAAGCAGCTAAACAGTTAATTCATTGCCTATACCTCCGTATTGAGGGTCAACGAATTCCATGGAGTAACATTTAAACACGGGAAATTGCCGCCATGTCAATTTTTTAGATGGTTGCCATAATGGCCGCAATATGTACTCTCTTTCTTCATGGAATTAAAGCAGCTAAATGGTTAATTGCAGTGACCATACCCCCATTTTGAGCGTCGACAAGTCATACGGAGTAACTCTTAAACACTAAAAATATCTGCCATGTCGGATTTCAAGATTGCCGCCATCTTAAATTTCAAAATGGGCGGCATATGGCCCTCCGTTCTTCAATATCTCTGGAACGAAAGCAGCTTAACATTCAATTTCATTGCCTATACACCCCCTTTACAAATCCCCTGGAGTAACATTTAAACACCTGAAATGGATGACATGTCGAATATTAAGATGGTTTCCATTTTGCATTTTAAAATGGAAGCCATATGGATATATTTTTTGCAGTATCTCGGGAACTAAATCAGCAGAAAAAAAATAATTTCAGTGGCTATACCCCCATTCTGAGGGTCAAGAAATCAAATGTAGTAACTTTTAGACACTGGAAATGGCCGCCATATCGAATTTCAAGATGTCGTCATCTTAAAGGTTAGTGACGTGATTGGGAACACTTGAAAATGCCTCAAGAATCAAATAAGTTGAAATATATACCAATCATACACTAGCAGGAGTGGATCTCCCACCTGGAAGGATTTATCTGTAATTTGTTTACTTAAGGAGAATCAAGCATAAACATAGGAGTATCTTAATTTTATCCGGGGACGATAAAAATAAGCCCCATAGAGAGCCACACAAGAGGTTTCCGTGCTATGAGTGATATTGGCATTGTTTATTTTAGAATGAGTCAAAGTTTGACTACAAGATTTTCACAGGAGAATCCTTGCATAGTTTATTTGATTCAAAAGTAGTTTCAGCCCAAGTTAAGGACTACCCCCAATCACGTCATTTACCTTTAAATTTCAAAATGGATGCTATATAGACCTACTTCTGCCAATATCTTGGGAACTAACGTAGCTAGACCATGAATTTTGAAGTCGATATCACATGGGGTCACGTATTTGACACATAAGAAATAATTGTCATGTGATATTTCAAGATGTGTTTCTCTGAATTCTTAATGTTTTTTATAGTCTGCTCAAGACTACGGTTCTTGGCTGTCAAAGAAAACACCATTTGCGCTATTCTGTAAAATTTCCCGTTAGAAACATCGACGCTTTCATTCAAGTTTCAAGTTATACCTTTGACATGGACTACCAGCCACGTGTGTCCTTCATTATTGGTAGAGATAGTGCCTTGTCCGGATGGTACATAGAGCATCATGCAGAATCACGAAGTCTTCACTTCAGCATCACTTCAACAAAGATGTCCAGTAAACTATATAGTAGAACTCAGGGCAATCCCATTTTGTGTGGAAGTGGTCCATAACTCGATCATAGTTGTGGAAACAACCGATTAATAAATCCCGATTCAGGTGATTGGCTGATCACTATTATTGGGAAGGGGAAACGGAACAAGATCGTTGCTACAAACCATCTCATAAATTTTAACATTGTTGTGGCAGACATCATAGGCTTACGCAGGATTTTGCCAAGGAGGGAGTTCATCCGCGGTCAAATCCTAGGTCCAAAAATTCACGGTCAGCCCAGCCACCAAAAAGTTGATCAGAGGAAAGGGGGGAGGGGGGGGGGGGTAGTGACGAACAAAATGTTATCCAAGTTTTTTTTTTCTGTACGTGAAGTCCCGCCCAAATAGATTGAGTTTTCTAGGCATGAAAACCAGAAGGACCCTTCTGCTCTACCCAACAAAGGGAATCTATGTATACTGACCCCCCCCCCCAAAAAAAAAAATAAATAAAAATAAAAATAAACTAGATCTGAATTCGTCACTGAGACGAATTAGGTGATCCGCATGATAATTTGATTTTGATCATTGGGTCCGGAGAGTATAGGTGTAAACGATGACCCTTGAGCTGATGATGCTGTGTACAAAATTACGTTTTCGTAGTCAACTCTATTGACAGGATATGGACTAACTCCTATCATTGGGTCCGGAGGGTATAGGTGTAAACGATGACCCTTGAGCTGATGATGCTGTGTACAAAATTACGTTTTCGTAGTCAACTCTATTGACAGGATATGGACTAACTCCTATTCTCATTAATGACGTCATATATGACGTCACGAGTGAGTGGCCATGCTGACGAATACTTGTTTTTGAGGTTATATCATTGAAAATAGCCATGCAAAGTTACAACATCACCAGCAAAGGCGTTCTTGAGATGTATTGATAAGAAAGGAAATCACCTTTGACCCTCATTTCCATTAGGAAGATGCCCTTGGTTAAAGTTGGTGTTTTTATTATTTATTGTTATTGTCTCCTTGTAACTGAAACACCCACCAAGTTTGAAGGCATTTGATCAAGAGGTTCATGTCATACAGGATAACAGTCAGTCTGCAGTGCATCAAAAATCCCTTCCTTTAATGAAGGGCGTATTCATAGGTGAATGCGCGTGTGCATATATAATGAGGTGGGACATATCATTTTGAAACTCCAATAAAACTTAGAAAATCAATTCTAATAGTTTAGTGTGATACATCATTGTAAAGGAGATATTTTAAGCTTTTCATCAATATCTTTTAATTTGACACTTATATTGTTTTCAAATGTGTAAATGAAGGTCCAATTTTATGTTGAAAATAGAAATTTGAATGAATTTTCGAGCAGTTAAAAGTCTAGTAAAATTCTTGCATCTCACTAATTTTACATCACTGTAAAGAGCAACAATTCATCTTTCTTATTATGTTGTTGGTTTTGCTATTCATGTTGTATACCAGTCAGGATCCAGCAAAGTGCAACATGAGTACATAAATGCCACTCAGTAAAATATGAGAAAGTATTTCATTGATGCTGTTGTTTCCTACTAAACTGTGATTGGCCAGAGAGAATACAAAACATGTTCTTCAGTGCATGCACTGGGCAGTAGGTTCACATTACGGTCCATCACAGTGGGTGGTCTTGTTTTGAATTACCCGCCAGTGGTTTGGGGTCAGCCAATCACATACCAGGATTGCAGAAATCCATGGTCATATTTTGCATCTCTGATATTTTGCTGGATCCTGATGGTATACAACATAAATAGCAAAACAAATGTCATAGACAGAAAGGTGAATAGTGGTCTTTACAATGATGTAAAATGAAGGAGATGCAACCAGATTTAGCTTTCATTTGAGTTTGATAAACAGAAAAGAAAAATTCATGTTTTTACCATCTTTTTGACCTCAAGTTTTATAATCTTATCATAGATCAAATTAAATAAAACACAATATAGATATAAACTTTGGGGTATCTGCTATGTAGTCATTTTAATTTCTTATTTATAAACCACTGTAATCATGAATATTGTAATTCTAAAAAAAGAGTCTCAGCATTAAGTAAGCAAATTCACAGAGAAGTTTTGTGTCCTGCGTTCAGTGCCTCATTATGCCTCATTTGCATACACACTGCTGTAGACTGACTGATAAAGGATAATTTGTCCGCGTCCGTATATAGGTGTGCGTATGTATATTGACAGTAGGTTATATTGGTACAACACATTGATACCAATAAAATCACCTCAAGTGAATGGCCACTTTAAACGCTTCCTTCACGTCCAAATTCGATCGCCATTGAAACTAAGGACAATGGGTTGTACACACAAAATAGGTATGACTAGTGATGGTGCTATTCCATCAAATTGACTGGATACAATCGACGGCTCACCCTACCGACCCTAAACACTGCATTCGAATGCAGTTACATCTACACGTACGTGTCAAAAGAAGTGATCTTTGACCCTCATTTACATAATGAAGATGCCCTTGGTTGAAGTTGGTGTTTTTGTTGAATGTGCTTGTCTCCTCGTAACCTAAATGCCCACCAGGTTTGAAAGCATTTGATCAAGTAATTCATGAGATACAGAATAAAGGGAAATTGGGTCCGTATGTGCGTCTATATACGTGTGCGTATGCATATTGACAGTAGGTTATATTGGTACAACACATTGATACCAATAAAATCACCTCATGTGAATGGCCACTTTAAACGCTTCCTTCACGTCCAAATTCGCCATTGAAACTAACGACAATGGGCTGTACACACAAAATACGTATGAGTAGTGATGGTGCTATTCCATCAAATTGACTGGATACAATCGACGGCTCACCCTACCGACACTAAACACTGCATTCCAATGCAGTTACATCTGCATGTACGTGTGAAAAGATATGACCTTTGAACTTCATTTACATAACACAGATGCCTTTCGTTGAAGTTGGTGTTTTTATTGAATGTCATTGTCTCCTCGTAAACTCAACGCCCACCAAGTTGGAAGGCATTTTATCAAGTAGTTCATGAGATACAAAACAAAGGGAAATTGAGTCCGTACGTCTGTCGATATACGCGTGCGTATGCACCAACACCAACACCAATAAAATCACCCCATGTCAATGGCCACTTTAAATGCTTCCTTCACGTCGAAATTCGCCCTGGAAACTAACGATAATGGTCTGTACACACAAAATACGTAATATAATTTTGTCTGACGGCAGACTTGTTATGGTGCTATTCCTCCGAATTCACCGGGGGCCCGAACCAGGACGTCTGAACTGTACATTGAAATGCAGTCACATTTTACCATTATATGGAATTACGACATGTTGTTTTCAGCGCAAGATATTAATATTATCCCGTCGTCTGATTGAAAATTTGACATCATGATTATGAAAGAACAAGGTCTCAGCTACAACATATTTCAAGGAGGGAGAAAATCGGCCAAGAATAACCGAAATACAGGTCAAAGAACGCAGTCGACCATACTGTAATCCATTCATATTCAAATTTGTGTTTACATGCCAATATGATGACGTCACAAGTATCAACACAGTCAAGTGAGACATGAAATAGATTTTACAACTCATACTCTATCCAGATATAAAAAGAAATTTGGGGGTTTATGGATTCGTTTTTCAGTTATATCGATTTGAAAATGGGTATGTTTTTATCTTTTTTAGCCTACGCGCGTGCGCGTCGATTTTTTCAGGTTTTTCGTGCGCGCTAGCATTAATATAGGTCCAGGAGATGGGGGAAAGGTTTCAAATGGTGGAGAATTCACTCAGCTATTTAAATCAATCGAAAAACGGAGATTTTTGCTTAGATAAAGCGTGCGCATCGGTGCGCGTCGGTGTGCGCGCAAAAACATGAAATGCTCAAAATGGCCTGAAACGTATGCAAACAAAATCCTAGATCGATTGGAGCATTTTAAAATTTTGACGCGCGCGTGCGTGTCCGTCGTGACGCGCACGCGCACGTGGATGAGTCTGAAAGATGACCCTTGACCTGAACTTGATGCATGCCAAATTTGATCATGTTGATGGATTGCATTGATGAGTTATTGATGAAAATTGATTTTGATTAATGACGTCATTGATGACGTCATGGATGACTGATGACAATGTAAACAAAATTAGGACATGTTCATGCCATGGCACATGGTCATGGATAATTGCAAGGTCATTGACTGAGTCATTCTTGAGATTTCGAATGCACACGAATTGGTAAGAAATAAGAATAAATAATAAAGATCCTGACGAAATCAAGGGTGATCCGCCAGTAGTGATAACGGATCACCAAAAAATACAAAATACAAAATCTGAAGTCTTGGAATAATTTCGTGAAAAAAAAACATATTTAAGGTAGCCATTTTGAAATTGAAGATGGCACCCAATTGATGTCCGAAAATGGGGTATAGTCACTAAAATTAACCTTTTAGCTCCCTAAATTCCAGAGATATTGCAGAAAATCGGTCCATATAGCAGCCACTTTAAATTCAAGATGGCGACTCTCTTGAAATCTGACCGTTTCCCAGTGTTTAAAAGTTACTCCGCGAGATTCATTGACCCCTGAAATGGGGATTTAGCCACTGAAATCAACTTCTGTACTATTATAGTTCAGACGATATTGACAAAAATAGGTTCTATGGGGTAGCGGCTATTTTGAAACTCAAGATGGTGACTTTCTTGAAATCAGACATGGCGGAAATTTCCAGTGTTTAAACATTATTCCATAGAATTCGTTGACCCTAAAAATGGGGGTATATGCACTCATATCAATTATTCAGCTGCTTTACTTCCAGAGATATTGAAGAACGTAGAGCCATAATTTATAGCGGCCATTTTTTAAGTTCAAAATGGCGGCTATCTTGAAATCTGGCTTGGCGGCAAGTTCCAGTGTTTAAAAGTTACCTCATGCGATTTGTTGACCCTCAAAATGGGGGTATAGCAACTGAAATCAACTTCCTACATATTATAACTCAAAAGATATTGACGAAAATAGGTTATTTATATGGCGGCCATTTTGAAATTCAAGATGGCGGTCATCTGACGTGTTTCAGAGTTAGTCCATGTGATTTGTTGACCCTCAAAATGGGGGTATAGCCACTAGAATTAACTTCCTAGCTCTTTTAGTTATCACGATATTGATGAAAATAACTTCTACCGTATATATGGAGGCCATTAAAGCGGCGTGGAAAGTGTTTCCATCAGTTTTCTTAATATACAAGGTCTGAAGTATAGTGTGCCAAAATTTTCCCCGGAAGTGCACACTTTGAGTACAAAGGTTCCCCACTACAGTACTTTATCCAAAATGTAGGATACGAAATTAAACTCACGAAAAGGAAAAGCGTACATCAAATACATGTAAGGTCATCTGCACGCGTACATGAACCGCGCATGTACAAAAACACCATCAGATGTAATCACAGAAATATGCATAAAATAACCAATAATGCAATGACGTTTATTTTACCTACTGCAGCACCTGGTTACCTTGGATGTTACAACATTGATGAACCTCTAAGTTCCAGTTTGCCTGTAAAGACAGCTGTAGAATGCATCTCATTTTGTCGGAACACCGGACGTCAAAGTTTCGGTATTATCCGACGTAATGCGTGCTTCTGTGTCCCTGAATCAGAGACCTTTCTGCATGATCTTCAAAGAAATGATGAAAACTGTAGGTCCCCGTGTATTGGAAACAACGCCGAGATATGTGGTGGAGCGACAGAAAACTGGGCGTCAGTCTTTAACGGTAAGGAAGAAAGCAATTGTCACTCTAACTATATTATAGGATGATTGCATAACTTATGCGTGTTCTAAAAGTTCATCAATTTACGATCCGGTGCAAGTCTACAACACTTTCCTTAATTTGGTTCATGGCTTTTTAACGACTAGTGTTTTTCTCAGTGTGACTTTTCACCTGCCATCATTTGGCTACCTGACATCAGATCATAACACTCTTACGATGGAGAAAACCCCACCAGACAATACACACAATGTCTACAGAGTTGTAATTTCTCTAATATGTTCCGAATTCAATATTTTTTTAAACATTCAAAGTTCAGATGAAATAGGAAAAATATAGTATGTTAACTCAGTTTCCTACCTAATTGTAAGCCCTCTACATATTTGACAAGATCCATTCATGTGGTTCTCAATGAAATTTGTTATGGATTTGTCATTTTAAATTGTGACCTACCCTTAAAGAAAGAAGTTTAAGTTAGGATATGACTTGAAATCATGCCATAAACCCTTACATGTCAAAGTTAATAAAATATGACTCATAGCATTCGAATTTACCTTAGGTTTTATCAATACATTATATATATCGCTTGCTCATGGTGACAAATGATTCTAAGTAACGTGTCCGTGTCATGACCTTCTAATTCTCTGTGTGTAGAGTTTTTTGTCATATATAATTTTACACGAAATGATTTGTAACACATATTAGATTATAACTTAATTTTTTAATTTGATATTTCTATATCATGAATAATACTTCATGTAGGTGGCTTCATTTCAATTTCATAATCGGGAAAAATGGGTAATGTGTATAATTCTACATTTATATACCGTAGCTTCAGTTGGTTTCTGCGAAACTCCTGACAACGTCTTGAATGGAGAGTGGATCGTCGAGGATACCTACTTTGGATCAATCGTTGAATTGCACTGTTCATCTGGATATGTGGTAAACGGGAGCCAAACGCTCCAGTGTGGACCAAAGCCGGGAAAATCCAAGTACGACCCTGAATGGATCGGCACCCTTCCATCGTGTGAACTTGAAAGTAAGTATAAAAGTAACACCTCTTAAGCTTCGTGCTGAATATTCATCGGCAGCAAAAAGCAAAATATTTAAGATCATGGGGCCGGAGGTACACATGGTTTATTTTAATTAAAGGTCTTTATGAGGTTAAATTTCGAAAATAGTGAGCTACTAAAGGACTTGGCCATATGTGGTAAACAAATTCTTTCAGATGAGTGCAATGTCTATAACGATGATCTATTAGTAACTCATGGAAATGTTAGGGAAATAAAATCAGGAGCGTTCTGAGAATGTCAAAATCTTTGCGATAATTGGCTACAAAATCAGTTATTTCAACTTAATAAATGTTCTCAGGAGACAAATTAATAACTCCATTAAATGGTTGATTTCATAGGGGAAATAATATGACATTTCCAACATAAATTGATGAACGAAGTCTTATTTATTTGTGCAACGGTCAACAAACAGAATTTTGTTCGAAGTCTGGAATCGTCACAATCTTAAGCACATTAAAGCATAACAATTTCCTCTTTGCCAGAAACTTGAAACATGAATACTAATAATATTAGTGCTGGTACCTTCATACAATATGTCGCGTATCATCTCCATAGAAATACATTTTTTAAAAAACTGAAGTTACCCTTTTGGACAAAACAATAAAATGCAGTATCGATTTCTATTAGCTGCGGTATACATTTAGCTATATAAACATGTAGGTTTCAAACCAAGTTTAAAAGAAAGCGACTGGAAAATATTTAAATATATAAATAAATAAACTCCTAAAAAGTTTGGAAATTTGAGATTGATCGAGTAATCGATCATTTCTCTCCTTTGACACTTTGACACTGGTTTTATGCATGCTTGAAACCATCAAACAAATCATTTAATTCTTTTTAAAACAATACACTATTTAATATGATTATGCCAGCGGGGTAAGGGCAGTATTCTAAAATAAGGGATAAAGTGCAAATTGAAAAGCTGCAAAATTAACACCGGTGGTCAGGAAGAGCCAATAAAAACATGGTCTTTGGTATGGAGTTATGTCTTTTTGTTCTCAACTGGTCAGCCACAAATACCTATTTCATTATGAGCCTCTGCTAATTCACTTGTTTTTGATCCTGAGATTAAAGGGTTTCAGTCCAGTTTTCAAATGCCCATACATATCTGTTTGTTTGAATCCATGTTAATATTCATTACAAAATGCATAATACCAAGGAGACATTGAAAAACTTATTCACCAACAAGGAAAAAAATGAGTAACGTACCGAACTTAGGTCATATTTGGAGTAGCAGTTGTATCAATTTGAAAAAAAAAGAAAACAGAAAGCTTGAATACTAGGCAAAATGCAGGCAAAAGCATAATCTTAGTGGAGTTGCTTCAATTTATTGATATAATTATGAATTTAATTTGAGCTGAAGCCCTATTTACAATATACATTGTCAACAAATTGTGGACTGCTAAAAGCAAAGTCTTTCTTCCCTACGTCACACATAATATTATTTTAATGATTTGTGGGCTTGGTTCTGGGTAATGTTTTTCCTTGTACTGTAATACATGTATTTCATTGATATTTTACCCGTACAATTTTTCACTCGTGCATCAACTATGCGTTGATGTAATTGATAGGACATCACGTGTGCAGGCCTACAATTTAATACAAAATGAAAAAAATATATATACCAGTGTATATGTGTGCGAAGTGCCTGTTGTCAGAATTTGTAATAGCTGGGTGTAAAAAGTCAGAATTGTTATAATGCATGTCTGTGGTAAAGTAACAGCAGTAGGATGAATTGTAATGCAGGTAATCGTTTAACAGTAAAATAATATATATCATTAAAAGCTTATAGTTTCGAAGCCTTATATAAGAACGTTATAAAGAAATAGGAAATTAAGTACATGTAAATAGTAAATTGTTACAGAAAATATACAATACAGTTGACATAATCTGTAAATCATAATTAGTCGTATTTAAGCCCAAATTTCATTCCCCTTCTTAAATACGTTAGTATGGAAATAAAAACTCGTATAACTGCATTAAGATTTCCAGACGTAATATACACGGATCCGTACATAGTACTTCTTGCTCTGTGTCACAGACTCATTCAATAGTGAGTTTATTTTTGATCATGGGACATGCTTTTAAGCAATCAATGAACAAGAATATTTTTAAATACATTATATAATTCGGATTGTTGATTTCGTAAGCAGTGAACTGATATACATTTCTCCGACGATGTTTTCAAATGCATTTCTAACAAAAAAAGTGGAAGTGTTTCAGAGCGTATGAGTTTCAGTGCAGTAGTGTTTATCTAGAACGCAATATAAATTCACCATTTACCAAAATCATGCTGCCTTGCACATTAGGTATGTGTCAGTAGTGCCAATGGAAACATACGTACATGTATTTGTCAAGGAGGTATTTGCAATTGCCGACATATGGTTAGGAACATATTTGCTTTGTATGGCAGTCATCTTCGTAATACTTGATATATTATATTTTCAGCAAATATCATTTACTTGTGGAGCGAGTCTAAGGTTGCCTGTAGCATATATTTACATAAGAAATATAATGCGGGTAAACGCTATACATGTTACAAATTTCAGCAACTACACTATAGTTTGCCTATACATCTAACAAAGTTGCTGGTAGGCCTAAATGACTGTGCCGGGGACTGTGCAAAATGACGCTTATTCCCACCGTAGAGAATTTGCGAGGATACTGTAAAAACTTACGTGTATTTGTGTGTATGTGTGTGTGTGTGTGTGTGTGTGTTGATAGACTTTTCGGAAATTACAGCCTTCGCAGAAACGTGGTGGGAACGCATATTATGCATCGCGTAAATTTACCGATTCACTCGTTTATCTGTTTATCACCAAAAGCGACCCTACAAGGCAAAGATATATAAAATCAGTTGCTATGTGATAGTTTTATCTAAAATAAATACCACTGATATAATCTCGACAATAACGGTATGTGGGTAAGCGTAAACGGAAAATTTGATTTCTGGGAAAAATATTGTAATTGGCTTATACTTTTGTCAAATGTAACGGCCATGTTATTATCATTTTTTTTTTACTATTATTTCGGAGTTGTGCACATAAAATAACGTCTAGTTAGTTGCAGTATAGACAACTACATTAAACACAATTTAGAATTTAGAATTTATATTGGTATTTACCTACATTGATCAAGAGAAATCCACCTTTTAAGGCACGTAACCATTGGTCTAACAGACTACGAGATGCACGTGAGCATTCGAATAAAGAAATTCTACATAATATCAGTGACATGATTGGGAGAAATAAATAAAACAAAATGTCTAATAGAACCAAAGTGGTTGAAAGTTAAAGCAAATATACACCAGCTGGAGGGGATCTCCTGGCAGGAACGATTTTTCTTGAGTTTGCTTACTCAATGAGAATCAAGCATGAACAGGCCAGCAGTTAAATTTTATCGGGGCACGATAGATTTATCCCCATAGAAGGCTAAACTTCTGATTTGTATGTGAAAAGGCACACTGATGAGTTTTATTTTAAAACGAGTCAACTTTTGACTACAGAATTTTCACAGTAGAATCCCTGCATAGTCTACTTGATTTTAAAATAATTTTACCCAAGTCGAGGACTACCCCCGATTACCTGTAATGTTTGGTCGGATTGACACGTCATCAGCACTATACTTTGGCACTGCGCGTGTTCAGCTCGATTATCGATAGCAGTTCATAATACAGTAATAAATGTAATAACCCCGGGACACTGCACGCATTGAGGAGTGGATAGGTCTTTAGTGAGGCATTTGAGAGCAAACCATTCGTCTAGTGATGGCGGGCTGTATGAATGGCTATGGTTAAGTTTTGCCGAAAGCATACACATTTACTTAACATTCCAAGGTCTATCTAATGCATATACAGTACATGAATGTTTTTAATATAGCATACATGAAAGACTTTCTGGTGTTTATTATATCAATGGTTGCACCTGCACCGAACAGAAACCTACACACTAGAAAATTCCGGCTATTCCCGTAATACAGTCCACCGTGTCCTCACCGCGCACCCACAATCCACCGCGTTGGTTAGTCCTTTCAGCAGAGACACTGACACTGGAAAGCAATTGCCTTCCCGTACGTACTATAATTTCCTGCTGCACAAAATCGCAAAGGACTAAGCAAGATGGCGCCTGGCTGGGACATTATAAGGTCCGTGCAAGCCTTCTAGTATATAGGTTCTAGTTCGATGGTTTGCAAAATCTGTTCTCAGTTGACCTTTAACTGCACATATGCAAATTGCAACTGTAAACTGGTTTAACAAGCCTACTTCCAATGCAACGCCTGATCATAGGTGGTACTTTCCCCAACAACTGCGCACTTTGCACATCTGACAGTATCAATAATTTACACCTCACACGCTTATATCTCGATGGAGATGGGAAGTTGTTGATTGTCATTTGTGTATGGACACGCATGCGCATACGGTGGAAAAAGCCGCATGTATGACCTGGCGTTAAATTAGCCATACTTTCAGTTGTTATGTTAGTATAATACTTAACTTGATAAAATGGGTCATTCATTAAAGCGACCATAAAATAACCTCTAAAATATGAGAGGGCCTGACGTTCAATCCAGCAGGACCTGTAGAGAAGACAAAATAGAAAAGATAAATGTGACAGTTGGAGTAACCCTTAAATGTGCCATATTGCATGGGACAAGGGACGATTGCGTTGGCTAATTGGGTAGGGACCTCAACACGCACAACTATATGGACATCTGGGAGCGAGAAACCCCAAAAACCGTAGACAGTTAAATGCTCATAATATTTTCAGTCTGTTTCAGTCCTAGCTGTTACCTTTTTAATGTTTTATTTGGGAATCTTTATTTGACACCTGTAATAGAACGCCAGAGATGATGTAGTACTTCATATTGAAAAAGACTTTGCTAAACAATGGGTAACTAGATAGGTGATGACCTTTTCAAAGACAACAAAGAGGAAAAGCCCGAGATTTTAATAACGGAAGCCTCATCCCTTTTTAGTCAACAAGATGTGGAGGAAATCATCACAAGTCTTCCGAACAAAGATCTGGTGAAAAAAAATACATGCAGTGTTTTTTAAAGGAACTTGATCTCAGTGGTGTGCACCAGCTAACAAGACTGGTAGATCTAATCTTACACGGGCAAATTACCTGATGATTTCATGCTCAGTAACTTCATAACCAAAACTTGTAAGTGCCACTATGAGTTTAGTCATTTTCGTTCCGTCAGCCTTATTCCATATGCATGTAACATTCCATATGCATCTAACATGTCTACGATTCTGCTGAAACTAATCTTCTCATAAAGAATAATCTCAGTTAGACTCGGCTTGGCTTTAGAAAAGGAAGGGCAGTAGATATGATGTTTCTTTACTGGGACATCTTTGTGAAGAATGATTGAGAAACAACAGAACCCTATCCTTTGCTTCATCGATTACACCCAAGCTTTTTTAGTGTCGAACATAACTGATTGCCTGAGATTATGGAAACTGCCGGTGTCCTAGAACATGAGAGAAAACTTATTGCCGACCGTACTGGAATCAGATGGCTACAGTCAGAACTGCTACAGGATGTACAGACAAAGTGTGCATTTGGAGAATTGTCAGATAAGTGTGCATTCTTTCACCAGCCCTCTTAAAAATGTATAATGAGTTCCTTAATTCCACAAGAATTCCTGTAGTAATGCACTGGTTTGAGGTTAAATAATGTCAATATACGTTATGCTGATGACACTGTGTTACTTGCTAGTGATATTCAGTCTCTTCCACAATGATTGATTGACAGTGCAGCGCGTGTAAAGTATACAGTGGCGTACAGTGGCTCAGCCGAAATTGCATTTTGAGATGGTGGATTTTAGCGCTGCGAACGCTAAATGTGTGATAGGGGTACCCCTGTCAAGGTTGTTGCTGTTGTTGTTTTTTGCTATTTTGTATGTTAAAATGTATTAAAAATTGCCGTAATAATGTATAGGCTTATTTTATAATGAATATGTGTTTGTGTGTCATAAGTGATGAAAAGGCAATTCCGCAAGCGAGCGTAGCGAGCGAGCGGTTTGGAAAACTTTGAAATTCTATGATGAAAAATGCGTTTTGCAGGCCCCTAGCCAAGATACATATATTTCAAAGGAGGGTATGCTTATAAGTGAAAAGGGACCTGTAATAGGGGGAATTGGGCTGAACATCCTAACGGATGGGTTCCAGGGGCCCACCTTATAGAATTCCAAGTGGGGTCCCGGTCCCGGATGGGAGTAAGGCTCCTGAAGCTCACGGCTTTTAAGCAGTTTATGTCATTAGTGGTGAAAAGGCAATTCCGCGAGCGAGCGTAGCGAGCGAGCGGTTTGAAACATGAAATTCCAAGAAGAAAAATGCGTTTTGCAGGCCCGTAGCCATTTCAAAGGAGGGGGTGCGTATAAGTCAATAAAATGAATGACAGGGGGAAGGGCTGACCATCCTAATGGATGGGTTCCAGGGTTTCAAGTATAGGCTCCTCATCCTAGGTTGGAGTCAGGGGGTTCCGCCCCCTGACGCTCATGGCTTCTAGCAGTTTCATATTATTTTGTCACTCTGCCAACACGATTTTTTTCTTTGAAATGTACAGTCAACAGTAACAAAATAACCCATTTTTTTTTCAAAATTGTAACTTCATTCATAGGTATAAATTGAGCAGTCTGAAATGCCGATAGCAGGTTATTTTTCAAACGTGGTGATTTGTCGGGGGTCAGGGGGCGGAGCCCCCTGAAGCTGAAGCTCAAGCATGAGTTCGACCTGTTTTATAAGCTTATTGTGTCCTTTTGATAACACTTTATAATGTACAGCTACAGTAGACAACAATAAATTAAAAACAAAAAACAAAACAAAACAAAAACACCTGCTCACGAACTTCTTGGCACTTCATGGCATAATGTTTTTTTGTATTTATGAACTGCTAATAGCACGTGGCTTTCGAAACATGACGGTAACATATCGGGGGTCAGGGGGCAGAGCCCCCTGAAGCTCATGGATTCTAGTGGTTTTATGAGACTATTTTGACCCCTGTCATCACTGTTTCCTGAAATTTAGGGCCTACATTTAAGAATAATGAAAAACGTATGATAAAAATACGTTCTTTAGCAATTCTACGAGCGACAGATTGTGAAGGGGAAAATGATTCCACGGGAGGGGGAGGGGGATACTCTCAGTTTGAATATCCACATTGATGCACAAACCTATACTACCACTTTGAATAGGTTCAAAAGAACGTGTTTACTCTCAATATTAATATTACAATTTGCTCAGTTGAATTTCGCCTGCATGTTACATCCAGCGGAGTTTATGCAGTTTATGACTAGAACCAGAACCAGAACAAATACAATAAAATAAACAGTTGTGAGTAAAAGTTAAAAAACGAGGACTTTCGTTGCATGTCTATTTCAGAAGGTGCACTATAAGCACAATTTCTAGCTCGTTTCGCCTCAGTTTTCTTTTTCTTTTTCTTCCTAGACTTTTTTTTCCTTCTTTTTGTTGTTTTTTTTTTTTGCAGGCCGATTGGGGGGGGGGGGGACGTGCCCCCCTGTAGTGACACTAAATACAAGAAACGCAGGAACGCAGTATACGGCGCACACGTGAAAGGTGTGCCCCGTGCCGATTTAAGATCACTTTCTAACTTGGCTCATCCCAGATTTCTTTTTCTTTCTTCTTTTTTTTTCTTTTTCTTACTTTTTTTGCCGGCCGATGGGGGGGGGCACGTGCCCCGTGCCCCCCGTAGTTACGCCACTGAAAGTATATGACACGGAACTGAAGCGAAAAAGACCCAAGGAAGTGTGCATCAGTAAACGCGAACTACAGCAACTTGTAGTGCA
Organism: Eucidaris tribuloides; assembly: GCA_001188425.1. Lineage (NCBI taxonomy): Eukaryota > Metazoa > Echinodermata > Echinoidea > Cidaroida > Cidaridae > Eucidaris > Eucidaris tribuloides. Next base: position 130,718 of record JZLH01S0495440.1, read on the forward strand.
TTCAAAAGGGAAAGAACTAAGAACATGTCCACGAGTACCAACATCTTGGAAGCACAATAATAGAAGATGGGAAGTGAAGGGAAGAAGTAAAGAAGAGAATCAGAAAGGCTAAGGCAAAGTTCTGGAATGCGAATAATTTTAGACGTAATACTAGTATCAGTATGTAGTTGAAGGTCAGGCTGAAGCTGTTTTCTCAGTGATTGCCTATGGATGTAAGGCACGGCAATTTACCCGTACCATCAACGAAGTTTGGGGATTAAACTCTTTTGAAATGTGTTGCCTCAGAGTTATGATAACAATAAATTGGAAATTTTTGAAAACTTTAAGTGCATGAAAGAACTGTTGCTAATTTAATAGTGGAAGGCTCTATTTAAAGAACGAGATCAAGGGGAAGACAAAAAATTAAATGGAGCGATCTCATCAAGATTTTGATATTTTGTAACATCATAATGATGAAGCCAGAAGAACAGCAGTAGAGTTAAATTGGGAGCTACGTACGGTGGCCAAACTTCGTCTCGAAGAGGGCAAAAGATGACGAATAGAACAATATGCGCTGGGCATACCTTTGGTCACATATGTAATTGTTCGGCCTCAGTTATACAGCCATCGATTATACGGAGATCTCTGTTTTCCGGACAATGGGCTTGTCAGTCATTACGTGTAATTGATACACCTTTATCAGGAATGTATACATAAACATGCTGGCTATCAGGTACAGTAAATAGGTGTCACATGTGGGAGGTCTGTTGTAATTTGTGCACAGTCTTTGGGTTGTTTATACAACAACTTATGGCATGTGTACCTCCCCCCTATAGTGTATTTGTACATTATCTTTCTTATCCGGCCATATCACTTATCCGGATGGCTGCTGGTCCCAACGTAGCCGGTTAATCGAGTTCGAACTGTACCACACTTGCTCGAAATTTTGGTCTTACTCTTCCCAGGTGCACTTCATTGATTCACGTCTGGGAATGGCAATCATTCTTTCCATCTTCTTTTGGCATACAAAGCTTAGAAACATTATGTCTTGAGTCGATTAGTTTTGTATTCCACAATTGGCACCAATTAGACTCTTCTGCAGGGACAGACTGGCACTGAACACACCTAGATGGCACTTTTCCGACAAATGCACACTTGAAGAACAGACAGTTTCGGCTGTTTATACCTCACACGTGACACGTCTCGAAATTTGATAAGTAAGTCTTACATGTATATTCCCAAAACAACATACAGTAACATTTGTTTTGGTTTACTGCATAGTCATCATACATATCTCGATGTTGTCATCATGTGTTTCATCATTACCCCAGCACCCTATCGCTTGCACGTAGTCATGGAAACCAAACCCCTTGGAGCAGAAGAAGGAAGGGGAGGGGGCTACACCCCGGGATTGTTAAGAATGAGTGAGATTGCATCCCCAAACATGTTGTTCCTTTCCATATTGTCAACGCCATAAAATGTTCAGGCTTTGTTTCCTTGTGCACCATGCATGCATACTTTGTGACCTGGGATGATGAGATTCAAGTTTTATATTTGTTTTGGCTCTTCATGTTGATACACACCATAACGGCTGGCACACCTCTTTGCACCACTGTGAAAAGAAAAGTTACAGCTGCCTGGTAGAAACGTAGTAGATTTTCAAGTTGAGCATATGCCTGTGAAACCTGTCTGTTTGCTTATGTAATATATCGTGATATGATACAGCAAAGTTATGAATCAATACATAATGCTTCTTATGACCAACTGAATAAGTCTACATCAGTTGTATTCTAATTATATTGAAAGTGTGGAGAGGATGTTTGAAATATGAATGAATTTCGTGTCTAGTGGAGCGTTTCATGAAGAGTTCCGTCGGTGATTTTCACCGACAAATTTGCAAGAATTTTAGTAACTTATAACAGTTGTCATTGAAAATCCCAGACTAAACTCTTTATGAAACGCTCCACTGGACATTTTCTGATAGCAAGATAACTTCTCAGATGCTGTAATTCACATGTTATACAATAATTTTAAGGCTCCCCCTGTATAAGAAATTATCTGTTATTCTTCTACATTGTGAGTAAATATGGAAAAAACAGGAATTCCAGATCCACTCCCAAATATATCCAAATTTACAACAGAAATAATTTTCATAATACCAATGAATAATAGGATAATAATGTTTCTTTTATGTAGTATTATATTGCGCAGCTTCATTTTTTTTTGAAAAAAGAAACCCGTCAAATTCAATGGTCGTTTATCGTATCTATAAATGGTCACCCGTACGTCATAATACAAAAATGAATTGGTTGCAAGACCGTATCACGTGACCTAGATCTTCTTATTGTTAGTCCTAATGGCAAAAATTTGGCTAAATGACCAGTGATAATGACCGGTGATCAACCTGACCGGATAGCTAAAATCTGCGGCTGCGTGGTTTGCATACAGATTAATGCGTCTCCACGCCGGCGCTAGCTGTCGGCGCGCGCGGTCATCATTAGTAACTGCGCGAATTACGCACCGGCGGCAGGATCATGCGCGTGTACGTGTAGGTGTACGTACGTGTACGGTGTGTACGGCGATCGTAAAACATCACTCGAAATATTGGCCAACGCCGATTGCTGTCAAATGAAGAAATACAGGAATTGTTTAGCGGAACTGATGCATTCACCACTAAACAAGGCTTACTTCGGTTTCTGAAAATTTAAAGCATAAATCAATCAACTTCCCAGCACAGATTGCCTTCGACAAGGTTCATTCGAGGTGCCGTACCGTACCGGTCTAACTTGTTGTTAGGTGAGTTCGTTACCCTGCCCGCGGCGTCGCGACTACTGTGAGTAGAATTAAAAACGTGCAAACTTAAAATTTGCATTTGAAGTGGCCCCTTCAAATTTTTATATCGAGTAATTCCGGCCTAGGAATTGATTGTTGACGAATGCCAATGGCTAACGTTACAGTTTCACGTCATTAAGAATACTATGAATGCCAGTAGACCTACGTCTAAACGTAGGTCAGGACTCAGGGCTTGTGTCGGGTCTAACGAGTCTAACCGTACCGTTACATCAGGTTTTCCATTGTTATCAAATGACAAGGACGCACGAGACCATTTTATAAAACAAATAATGCACATCATTCTTTCGGGCATTAGTTAAAATAATCTACACTCGGTAACTGCGAAACAGTCCAAAACACACTCGGCTATCGCCTCGTGTGTTTCAGACTGTTCCACAGTTACCTCGTGTCGATAATTTTAACTAATGCCCTCAGTGATATGCATTATTTGTATACCATAACCGGTCCATTTGTTATGAATACTCTGATCCATGTCACCATACAGCAAAATCTACACCAATCTTGATTAAAAAACAATTTTGACAACTTAATCAATATTGCCGAATAGTCCTCCGTTGACCAAATATGAAATTCCAATATATGACATGAAAGTTAAATGATAATGCTTGCAGTCCGTGATATTTGTTTTGTGATACTTTGAAACATAAATTTGGGAATGAATCTGTGTTTTTTTGGTAACACTGTCTTAGTATTAAATAAATACAATTGGTCAACTTAGTTTTTATTTCTGAGGCAGTACATATTTTTGTACATTGTATACATGTATTTTCATCAAGAACACTGAGTCTCAATTATGTTAAAGGGAGAAGGCGCCTTCAACTAACAGGCATAAGTTAAGAAAATATTTGAGTTCTTGCCAACCAATCAGATCGCACGTACACATTGCTAAAACTGACCAAGCTTGACCGATGCATGCCACGCGACGTGTGTTAGCCGCACCGTGGTAATGTATGCACTGTTTGAAATGATAAGCTCCTCCCCTATAGCAGATTCTGCAAGCTTTGTCTTAAGGTAAAACTTACAAAGACGTAAAATAAACACAAATTAACTAATTTATAGGGCCTTGATGAGGGTGAGTATCACACAGTACCCCTTATTTAGGCTGTTTTTGTCACCATGTACCGTAATTCTCATAATACTCCCGACGTCATTTTTATTCTTAACTTATGCCTGTTTGTTGCTGGCGCCTTCTCCCTTTAATGAAGGTAGTGGTATCCTAATTAATATATGCATGGCCTGTTTACTACGCGAAGCCGCGGTCCCTTGCAGCTGAAGTGCCACTAAAACTCTGATTTGATGCTTGATTATGCCACTTATATGTCTTGTTGTGCCTCCTTGGTGTCAGTTTAATTAAATACAATGTCTGCAGATTTAGAGAGTGAGATTTGAGGTATTTTTGGCAGTTTTTAGCATTTGGAGGATGAATTTTGATGACCTCATTTGCATAGGGCTTTCATGGCTGTGTGCTTTGGTAGGGCAAAGGTTATCAGGACTGTTCTACTTCAAAGGAGGGTAGCGAAAAAGTTTATTGGCAAACATGATGTAAATTGTAAATAAGATGAAATGATTTGTATTGGTACACAACATATTACAAAAACAAGGTCTGGCGTAATCTCAAATTTGTCGAAAAACTGGGCCGAAGTCGATAAAAATAACACATATCTCTATGGGCCAATAATTAGGATACCGCTACCTAAATATCTTGTATTGTCTTTGCTATGTGTTGTTAGTATATTGTGAGTCTTGTTTATATGTGTATGTGTATCATTTTGTGTAATGTTACCATTGCATTACATTTGTGTACATGCCCGCTAGTAATCCGCAGGAACGAGGGCAAAGAGCTTGTCTTTTTGAAACACATATATTCTATGCTATTGCTGGTTATAGGCTTGTACATTTCCTTTAAAATTAATGTAACCGTTTCACTTGACATTTCAATAAATAGTATGAAGGCACAAAGTTGGGTAGCTGCCCCGCAATTTATTCTTTTATTTGAATATATTTCGAGAACCGAAAAAAATTATTGTTTTGCAGAATTTTGCGGTCGGCTGGTCAATACCGTAGTTTAGATTGTTTTCGAGTTATGTTTAACCCCTTACGCTCGATGCTATTTGGCTCTGTTGTTCATTGAAGGACGATCTGCACGTGGCTGATTTTGAAGGAAATATAAGCCCATGTTTTCTGTTAGAATATTTTACAAGATATCCATTTTCTTACTTTATACTGGTCACAATTAGGACGGATGCATTAAGCAATAAAACTCAACCATTAATCCAGTGTTTGACTAATTTTTTTGTCATATTTTCTGGGCTTCTGTAGAACAAGTCGTCTCCTAGTGTACAATGAATGTACTGCGCTTCTGTACAAGCCCATCGTCCCCAAGTACATGTTTCACTGTGCTAACGCATATACTTAAATATAATTATATATGTGTATATTTTATATTATGTACACAAGATAAATTTTAGTATCACTGTATAGCCTAGATATAGATAAGCACGAAAGGAGAGAGTGAAAGGGAGCGAGAAGGGAAAGTTGGAGGAAGAGACAGATGCAAACTCAATGGTTATAGAACTAATCGTTGGTTTTCTGTTGCCTTGTAGGTAAAAATACAAGCACCGACGACTGGGGGCAGATTGACACCAACCGAAATGTCGGTCTTGTCGTTGGTATTGTGTTTGGCGTCCTCATTCTTGTCGCTGCTATTATCCTCATCGCCTTCATCGCCGTCTTTTATTTCCGCCGTCGTAGAAGGTAACGAATTAACGGGCATTTACAACTTAATTGGTAATGTTAATAATTATTTTTATTTAGTATTATCACAGGTCCACTGATAAGGGAAAATCTTAGAAAGTTTTCATTACAAAAACACGATTCAGGGGACTATTCTTATAATACTGGCACGTAATTATGCACGAAATCACAAACTCATGCATAAACCGCAATACACATGTTACAAGATTAAATTGGAACTAATTGTGTTTTCCTGTGTCTAGACGGTTTACTGTCTAATGTGCTAACCATTCACAGCTTTCCGCGGCTTAAACTTATACAAATGTGTTTTTTTAATCGTGTAAATTTATGTCTTTTGTGTGTGTGTTTTTTTTTAAATTGTAATAGCGCTGTAAATATTATTTCTATTGTATTTTATGATTCACTATACATGTGTGTTGAATAATTTGATCAATAGTTATACTGTCTTACTTTGCTATTGATATGATTATGGTGTATTGTGTGTTAAAACAATACCAGTTTTGTTTTTCATATATATAGGATCAATGAAACATTTATAGATATAAAAAATAAAATCATGCAAAACGATTTATTATATGACCTCTAAAGTGTGATTCTTTTATTCTTGATTAACTCTCACAAAACAAACTTGCAAATGTGGCATTGTTTTGATTTGATTTATTTTCCATCCGCTTTCCTTGAGTTATGATAAAATGTTAACTGATGGAGGCCTGCAACATGCACACAATCACAGACTGCCGAAAGGACAGTCCGAAAATGCTTCTAATCCCCTTTCCGTTGAGGCAGAAAACAAATCCAAGTTAACAAGTAGAACATCCGACTAGAAAGAAAGCTAGTCAGTATTGATTGATCTGAACAAGGATATTCTCCTTACGACTTTCAATTGAGGAAATCGATGGAGGACCAGCTGGTTACCATCGTCAATCCTAACATCTAGTCCAGAGCTGCCGAGTTCATAATACGAAACTGGTGTGTTGAATGCACTTATTCAGATAAAAAACAACAACAACAGCTGATTAACTGTCTCAAAGCGACTAATTCACTAATACATTATGATTTAAAGGAATGTATGTTGCTCTTACGTGGACAAAGATTCAGGTTAGTTCATAAAATTTCCATTAAAGGCATTCCATCATGTACTTTGGGACCAAAGTTGGAAAAATTATATCTCCCCGGAAATTCACGCAAGTTTCATTCGTGTGCCTTGCCAAATATTAAAATAGTTCACATATTGAGCATGCACTGTATTACCGAATCTCAAGAAACGACTACCAATTTACCAGTTTCGTACCCAGTATTTTACATACCATTTAGCTTTTTCATGGTGATGGGTAACATTTCTTGTGTTTGGGTTCGGTTTGCGCCCTCTCCGTATTCCTTTCTTTCCTTCTTTCTTTCTTTAAAAGCGACATTACAACCAATGAACGATAGTTCTACGTTTCTGGTTAATGGTCTTTTCGAACAAGTATCGAAATTGGTGAGTAAAGTTGGTCTTCTGCATGCGAAGCCTCGTTGCATGTGTATGTGGATTTCTAGCTGCGAAAGTTCGTTGTTTAAGGGCCTTCTCTGCACATATGACAATAGGGGTTGCTGAAGGTGCTTAATTCGTCATAACTGGATTTGGGCGGGGGGGGGGGAGGGGGTGGAGCATAAGACCACTAGGAATGTTTGTTAGCATGATTATAAATGTTTTTCGAATAAAAAAAAACTAGTCGGCCTGCTTTAAACCTAACGTGCTTTTCCAACTCAACTTGATTTATTAGACATGCTGTGATACCAGCGTGGTGGCTTAATGGTTAGAGCGCCCGCTTCACGTCCGGAAGGTCGCAGGTTCGAGCCCCGGCCGGGTCATACCAAAGATATTTAGAAATGGTACCTCCTGCTTTCTAGCCAGGCGCTCGGCATTCCAGGACAAAGAAATTGTTATTAAATAACAATTATGTTATGCAGGGTCCGCTGGTAGAGCAGTCCATTTGGCTGAAGTGGCTACCCTGGGTAAATAAGACGTTATTATTATTGTATTATATTATTATCAAAATGATTATTTTCTTTTCTTTTCAATAAAACAGGTGTCTTTAAAAGGTGTTTTAAATTTCATCACTAACATTTGTCACGCAGTTAATTGTTTATATGCTGTTGTATTTAACTGATTGCATGTCATCTTTCAATACATTGCTTTCTTTTATTATTGCATGCATCACTCTTTCTCGTTGTAAATGTTGGCTTTTCGTTGGCTGTTTATATGCTGTTGTATTTAGCTGATTTCATTTAATCCATTAATACGTTATTTTGTTTTATTACATGCATCACTCTTTCTCATGATAAATGTTGACTTTTCATTGGTTCTAGGACACCGCGGATATTTACGCCCGGAAAGTTACCCCCCCCCCCCCCGGACAAAAACTCTCAAGAACAATTACCCCTTTAACATTACCACCAAGACAAAAATTCCCTGGATAATTCTCCGGACAATTACACCCCGGACATTTACCCCAGGACAATCTGTTGCGGCACAAATTGTCGCCGCGTCACAAATTGTCGCCGGCGACAATTTGTGACGATTTGTGAAAAACCTGACGGCACAAATTGTCGCCACCGGCACAGATTGTCGCCGGCAACAATTTGTGCCCGGAGTTGACGGCACAAATTGTCGCCAGCCATGATCAAATCACATTTAATTGCTTGTGGGTATGTAGGTGTATGTCACTATGTGTTTGTGTGTTTGTAGATGTATATGTGTGTCTGTTTGTGTTTCTATATGTGTCTGTATGTTTGTATGTGTATGAATGAATATGTGTGTTTGTATGTGTCTGTCTATGTGTCTGTTTGTGTGTCTGTTTGTGTGTCTATATGTGTCTGTATGTTTGTCGGTGTGTCTGTATCTGTATCTGTGCATCTGTATGTGCCTGTTTTTGTGCCTATTTGTGTCTGTATCTTTGTGTGTGTCTATATGGGTCTGTATCTTTGTCTGTGTGTCTGTATGTTTGTATGTGTTTGTGTGCCTGTGCGTCTGTCTGTTTGTATGTGTCTTTTTGTTGTATTTGAGTGTGTGTCTGTTTGAGTATATGTATGTTTGTGTCTCTCTCTGTCTGTTTGTTTCAGTTTATGTGTCTGTATGTGTATGTGTGTTTGTCTGCATGTCTGTATGTATCTGTGTGTCCACTTTTGTCTGCGTGTTTGTATGTGTCTGTGTTTATCTATTGGTCTGAATGTGGCTGTGTGTGTCTGTCTGTATGTGTCTGTTTGTGTGTCTGTATGTGTATGTGTGTCTGTGTCTATATGTGTATGTACCTGTGTGTGTCTGTCTATCTGTCTGTATATGTCTGTTTTTGATGTGTTTGAGTGTGTCGGTTTGTGTAATGTGTGTTTGTCTATGTGCGTCTGTCTGTTTGTATGTTTCTGTTTGTGTTTGTCTGTGTCTGTATGTGTATGTGTGTCTGCCAATGTGTCTGCATGTGTCTAGTCTGTATTTATCTCTTGTCTGTATGTTTTTCTGTGTGCTGCATGTTTGTCTGTATGTGTCTGTGTGTCTGTTTGCATTTCTGCGTGTTTGACTGTGTGTCTGTGTGTTTGTGCGTGTCTGTATACTTTTGTTTGTTTGTAAGTGCCTGTGTGTCTGTTTGTGTGTCTGTTTGTATCTGTCTGTGTGTATGTCTGTTTGTCTGTGCATGTTTGTGTGTCTGCGTGTCTGTTTGTGATCTGTGCCTGTGTGTGTATGTATCTGTGTCTGCCTTGTACGATGTGTCTGAGTGTCTCTGTATCTACATGTGAGTCTGTGTGTCTGTTTATTTGTCTGTGTGTTTGTATGTGTCGGTATGTGTCTGTTCGTGTGTCTGTATGTCTCTGTCTGTATGTACCCATTCTGTTTGTGTGTGTCTATGTGTCTGTGTGTCTTTGTGTGTCCGTTTGTGTGTATGTGTCTGTGTGTTTGCCTGTGTGTGAGTTTGTGGGTTTCTGTGCGTTTCTATTTGTGTGGCTTAATGTTTCTGTGTGTTTGTGTATGTTTATGTCTGTCTGTGTCTGTTCTATGTGTATGTACAGCCAAACACACAAACAAACATACATTTTTTCAGACACACATGCACAAACATTCAAATAGATGGATATATATATATACACACACACACACACACATACACATGCCCACACAGACAAAGAGACACAGACACACAATTAGACACCCATACAAACACGCAGACCCACAAACACCCACATACAGACAGACACACACACAAACACAACAGATACATACAGACACACAAACAGATAACAGACATAAAAAGACACGTAGACACACACAAACACATACAGGCAAACACACGAACAGACACATTCAGACATACACAAACACACAGACATACAAATAGACACACAGACACATACCGACAAACACACAACGCACAGACACACAGTTACACAAACAGACAACAGACACATACAGACACATAGGCACACACAGACACATACAGACGGACAGAAACATGTAGAGACACACATAGACACATTCATAAACACAGACACACAGACAAACACGCAGACATACAAACATACACACAGACACACAGGCACATACATAAACACATACACACAGAGACGCATACACACCAGACAAACCAACACAAACAGAAACACAATTAGGGTTAGACACACACACATACAAATGTAAAGACACATATGAACACACGAACAGACACATTCAGACACAGACAAATACACAGATGCACATACAAAACACACAGACATACAAACAGACAAACAGACACACAGACCTACACAAAGACAAACACACAGACAAATACAGACACACATACAGACACACAGGTACACACAGACATAATACAGACACAGACACACAAACAGACAAATACACACGTAGACACACAGACACAAGCAGAGACACAAACACAAGCAAACACTGACATTGACACACAGATACACACATGAACAGACATACAAACAGACACACACATATTTAGTGAGTGGCGACAATTTGTGACGGTGACGACAATCTGTGCCGCTAGGTTTTTTTTCCATGGCACAAATTGTCGCCAGTGAGGCAAAAAATTAGGATCAGCAAGAGCGTCACAAATTGTCGCCGGCGACAATCTGTGCCGATTATGCTCAAAACCTGACGGCACAAATTGTCGCCGCGTGACAGATTGTCGCCGGCGACAATTTGTGCCGCAACAACAGCAGCAAATTGTCGGGCCAGCGCATGATCAAATCACATTTAATTTGCTTGTGGGTATGTAGGTGTAGTCGCCGGCGACAATCTGTGCCGATTATTGCTCAAAACCTGACGGCACAAATTGTCGCTGGCGACAATTTGTGACGCGGGGACAATTTGTGCCGCAACACACCTCCAAGATATACATGATTCATGTATGAATAAACGATTAGCACTACCGAGGAGTATAAAATAGCCTAGATCTGTACACACTGTAAGTCTATGGGAGGAAATACGCATAGGGTGATTCCGGTCTAGCTGAGTACTCGTAGATTTACACTTTTTGAAGGACTTAATCATCATTTTGAAATAATTTTTTTCAGGGCTTCATTTTTAGACGTTATCAAAAACACTTAAATCATAGAGGATTATGTAGCTCACATTTTGTTTTAAAACTGTGGTCATTGTTAGCCTGTGGATTTAATGGATATATTTTTCATTTATATACACACTAGGACTAAAAATCATCTTCAAAAGAAGAATAGTAAATTTGACAAGGATAACGCAAAGCGTAGCATCCCCTCGCCGGTTACAAATAACATACATACACATTTAATAAACTGTGAACTTTTCCCTTTGGCCTTCATACCCGAAAAGCAACATTATCGAACCGAAACCACCTCAAAAACCATTATCGCAATGTTTTCCAAGTGTTCCAGGAAATACACAGAATTTCAAACTAAACGTGTGATCGTATTAACTTATAATCGTGTTTATAAAGTGTCAAAGAAAAGTGTTTATAAAAGATGTTTGTTTAGTGCTTTTACAGTGTAAGCGGGGTTGGACGATTGTCAACCAACCTTTGGTTAGACTCAAGTAAATCCAAAGGCAAGTTGGTGAAATATACATCCCGTCTCTGACAAATCCCAAATTTGAACATTGTGTGTTCATGTATCTTTCTTTGTTGGGAACAAATCTGAGCAAAATGGTTCGGTGCGCAAATCTTGAAAAAAAAAACAGCATTTAACGCAATTCTCTACTGGTCAGATGTGATTTTGTTTGTTTCACCAAAGGCAGTGGATCTCTTTTGCATGTCTAGAAAAAGGATAAAATACATTATTTGAAAATCTTCAGCAAGGTATAGGAACTAGACAATAAGTTTCATTGTCGACAGCATACAACTCTACAGTTAACCGTCTATCAGTTTACAAAGCCGTTGGGGTACGACATCGCGATATGGTATCTTGTGTCGAAGCACAGCTCTTGCAGCTAGTTCTTGGAGATTCAAGTAGCGTTTCCTCAAAATATCCGTTGTAAAATTCTTCTGATGCTAACTTATGAGCATCATTCATGACTGCTTCGTTCACAGAACACCCGTGCCTTACAAGTACGGTTGCAACTTCAAGAAGGTTTGACAGTTCATAGTCAATAACTACCTGAAGCAAGTTTTGTCGAACAGTTACGTTGAACATATTCTTTATGTTTAACAAAATTGACATCTTCAAACGGCATCAATAACATTCGATGAAGAATGACCTTTTCTATACCAGCATCATCCAAGTCATCAGAGGGCTGATATGTGTCGCCAAACCATGAAATAGGCCCCCTAGATGACAATTGTTGAAGGACACCGACAATGGTTGAAACGCCGCGTTGTTCCTCATGAGTGTCGCAAGTTGACTCCAACTTTCCCGTGAGGTCTTTTATAACTGTCTCCACTAAATCACAAACGTCGTCCATGGTTTCCTCTGGCCTCCAGATAAGATTTACGATTATTGACCCAAGATATTTTGCAATATTTGCGAGAGATATCTTATTAATTGTTTCAACTTTGCCAAGCATTTTCACAATATCCTTAACTAGCTCCAGCCCCTCATACTCTTTGGAAGCCTTCATCCGATCACACGCTTTATAATTCGTACCTGCCTTAACGCATCCGCAGAGAATATATTCTGCTTCTGAACATGTTAGTTGCTTTGTTGTCAACATATTAAGGGCATCTCTAAATAGTCATTCATGCCGAACCCATAAAATGCTCGTCCCCATAAGGTATTTACCTTGACCTGATCCGGAATAAGCCGGTCTAACGTGAGAACGACTTCTGCTTGTAATAAGAACCAGTTGTCCTTGATTTTCTCCAGCTCGTCAAGATCTTTACACTCAGAGTGATTGCGATAAACTTTCCCAGATGACAATTTCTTGTGTATGATAGTGTTTGGATCTTCAAATCGAAGTTCCATCGCTTTACGGAAATTGTCATAAACAAAGTTTTTAGTTTCTCGAATAGCTTTTCCAGAGTCGAGTATTTCAAGGGCATTAATATGCTCTACTTAATTGGATATTGAAGAATCATACTTCAAAATGAATTTGACAAGGTTGCCTTTTCTGCATAAGGCAGCGCAGCATATTGGTGATACTCCTATGGCATTACCCTTGTGGATGGCGCCATGGTCCAGCAGTAGTTTTACAATCTCTAGTTGATCACGATATGCGTTTTGTGTCCACGATATTTGTAAATACCCATCTTTTCTGCTGTCAAAAAGTGGAATGTAAAGGTGATGTACATCGCATGCAGCGTGGTAGGCAGTGTTGCCATGGATACAAGCCGTGTTAGGATCGGCCTTTCTAGTCAACAATTCCTTGACAATGTCCACGTACCCTTTTTGGCATACAATCATTAATGCCGTCCTTCTTTCTGTGTCCTTCCCATTGATGTCCAATCCTTCGTCTGCGTGATCTATATGCTGTACCAGTAGCTCGGCGCTGTATATTTCCTTGTTGTTGAATAAATATGACAGACTCTTTGTATCCATAGCAGTGTTTGGTTTCTAAAAGGTAGGTCTCACAGAGTAGTGGTTAATCCTTTGCCTACCTGGAACGTTGGTCATAGATGCTAGATTCGCTCTGAAGAATAAATGTCTCACAATTTCCGTTGCCCAAACGATGTTTAGCTTGACGGTAAGAAGTGATAGGCCTATACAGCGTGGCCC